>JAJKFI010037097.1:0-27045 GCA_029204185.1 Lerista edwardsae
GAGTCCTTGAGCTGGTCAGCTTCCCAAGCTTGTTAGGGCAACTAGCTGTACTCCCTTTCCGATAGTGTAATGAAAGCAGGCAATTTCACACGGGAAGAACTGGCTACAAACACTTTGCTTTCTCATGAGATCATAGTGTCCAAAGGGGCACCTCATTGGGTAAAATGGGGCACAAGGGTCTTCAGGTATCCACCTACCAGATATACTCTGGTTGCATCCTTTTGTTCTTGTGTAGAAGAACTTTCTCACTGTGTGTGCACTAAGATGTAAAACCGCACTGAAGAGCCGCCTGCGCGCGGCACTGCCTTCGCCGGCTTTCCTAACCGGCAGATTGAACTTTTTCACCTTTCACACTTTCGCTACTGAAACCAATAAAGACTTTGACATTGAAATGTAGCGATCGCTTGATTCCTTCGCTCCGGAGCGCTAAGGCAAGCGCTAGAATGGGTCCGCAAGCCCCCAACTCTGCTCTAACCAACACAAATCCACAACAACTCTGTCGCGTGGTCTTGAACTGCCAACCTTCCGGTCAACAAGGTCAGCTCAATAGTTTATCCCACAGCATATAATGCTGCTGTAACCCTGCATAGCATAGCATCTTCTTGCTGTCTTGCCCTGCAGCTCCTAAGGCAAGCCTTGCTTAGACTGCTGCCTCATGGGGTTGTTGTGAGTCAAGCAGTTGTGGGCATCAGTGAGGGCAGATCAGGTCAACAATTGCGCCATTGAGCTCAATATTGTTGATACTGACTGGGTACAACTCTCTAAGCAAGTGGTTCTTAAGCTGTGTGTCTGGGACTGAATTTTGGGTGATTTGTGAAACTGACAGGGTAGATTAGGCTATATGCATCAAGAGTTAATCGAGCTGCTATGGGGGGAGCACTGCTGCTCAATCACCATTATAGCCACAGCCCTTTGCATTTATAAATAAAAGTTTGAGAACCAATGCTGTAAGGGTTTTAGGCAAGTATTTATCTCTGCAATCATGAAACATGGTTATGATCATGTTTTTAATTATGTTCTGAGGTTTGGGGAGCCCAGGGGGAGGGGTCTGTGGGACTCTCCACACATCCCAGAGGCCAGCACTGTGAGAGATTAATGTGGGAAAATACCTCTGGGCCAGGGCAGCAGCGCAATCATGCTGATTGTGTTGCTGCCTTCCTTCTCTCCCCGCCCCTTAAAGGAGCATGAGCCAGTGCTTCCGAAGTGGTGGGTCATGACCCACCACTTAGGGAAGCACTGCTCTGCAACTGAGTTATAGTCTCTTTCCAATGTCTTTCTAGAGAAGTCAGCTCTTAGAATTGCATTGAAGCTTTTCTGTTGGTCATGCCATTGTTCAGATACTGAGCAACTGAATATGAAAGGAAAGGGAAACTGCCACTGTGGCTGTCCACCCAGAGAACCGGACGCCTGGTGATCCACAAAGTGAAAATGAGAAAAGATGGAGCCGGTTCCAAAATAACACAGTATGCTAATGAGTGGTACACATGAAGTACCATATTTCCATTTTCTCTTTTGCTTTGTGCATCCATATTTGCCAGAATGAATGCTGGCAGCTTCAGTTTATCTGAATTTTCATTTATTTGGCATATTTTCCTTTTTTCAAATCACTTGCAGATAGAAATGCTTATTCTCATCTTCTATGAACTGATTTCCATCCAGCATAAACAGATCATTTCCTACTGCTTTTCTGACTGCTTTTCTGCTTTTCTCTTTCTGGAGCCATTTTTTTCCTACAATGTCTGAAGTCCTGTTAATACAACCTTTAATTCTGTACAGTAGCTGCACACTACAAAACTCCGGCTTTTATTGAAACAATGTGCCTTTCTTCATTGCCATCACATCTGCAGTGAGCTTCTTCCACACATCTTTTCTAAGCTTTTTATCACCTGATAAATAGAAACTTGGAATCTTTTGCACCTTGAAAAGTGATAACAAGTGTGTAATGACACAGAGAGAGAGACATTACACTGATAACAGTGTAATGGATTACAGAAGAAAATATTTTGTTAAGCTTGCTTTGACTAACAGACAGGCCTATTAATGTTTCCTACAGGTAAGGAACAGGGTGAAATCAGTTTTTTTAAAAAAGAGGAGAAAATTATGAAGGAAGAGATCATGAGGAGAGCAATAAAAGAGGACAGAAATGATATGTCTCCTCTGCAGGTTAACTTTGTTATTTTTGAGACACATCATTTGGAATGCACTTGCATCTGGTCATCCATTGTCTAAGCAACTAATTTCATTCTTTAGCTACAGGGAGCACCACACGCAAGCTTGACCTGTGTTATCCCACCCCAGTACCCCTTCCCTCATTATTTTCTTAGAAATCATTCTCAAAACCTATGCAGTTGTTCCCACTCCTCAGAAGACAGACATGACAGTCAGGACCGGAAAACCCTCTTGAATATACAGGCCACAAGCTCTTGGTATACAAAGTGCCTAACTATTTTCTATGAAAACTACAGTGTGGAGCAAGGAAAAAAGTTTTCCCAGCAGCCTTTGGTGAGGGACCATGTCAAATGCAAATCCAGATATATAATATCCACAGGTTTGCCAACATCCACATGCCTGTTAACCTTTACAAAGTGGGCAATTTAGCCAGTGCAGGCTTAGGCCGAGAGTTGCCGCTGGTCCTGCCCCCTGCTCCAGTCTTCTCCCCTCCTAGAATGCCCTCCCCCTCCGCTCAGAATGGTTGCATTGCTAGTGAGTGTCCAACTCACTGCTTGCCGGTGAGCGGTGCTCCCTCTGGGGTGCCTGTGGCCGGTGTTGTCATGGTGCCGTCTCAGTGCTGGTGATAATGGCTTACCACTGGCATTGGAGGCAGGGACGAACGGAGGCCCGAGCACGCCCATGGCAGGTGACGAAACCGTGCCCCCAGGATGTCGCCCCGCCCCCGTGCGTCATCCAGCCACGCCTCCTTGCACCTGGAATAGCTCCATTTCAGAGTGTAACAGAGGTGAGGGAGGGCGGGCAGGCCGAACAGTGCGTGGTTTCCTCCATGGACTCCGCACAATGGTGCCCTGCTGCTAACCGGCGCCCAGGGCTCACGCCACTCCAGGCTACACGGTAAATATGCCTCTGATTGGAGGTGCCTTGTGTGACACCAGTGCAAGCAGTACACTTGTACTGCTCACGCTGTGGCCCATAGGATTGGGCCCTACGTTACCAAAGTTCTGCCCCATAGACTTTCAAGGGGACTAAATTGACAGTTCCATTGTATGAGAATAAGATTTCCTTCTTTCCTTCAATGCCATTGTGTGAGGGGTCTTCCCTGATGGAAGTGACAGTTGCCTTTTGGAAAACAATGGCAGTCCAAGATTCTCAAAACAGCTTAATTGGTGCTAGATGTGTCACTAGAGCTTCCATCTTTTATTTGTCACTTCCCCCCCTTTTCCCATTAAAATAGCAATTGTGGGCAGATGAGAGTCAGAACTGTGGCAGGTGTGGATAGGACATTTATGGTAACTCTTTACTATTCCACCATGATCATGTTGCAAATCATCCCCCCATCCCACCCCAAGAAAAGGAAGCAGCATGGACAGCAGTTAATTGTCTTTCTCCTTCTGGTCTTACTTCATGTGAAAAATGTGCTCGTTTTTAAGTCTCTAAACATTCTGTTTGTCATTATTATCCTTACACTGTGGGTGTGTACCCATATCAGAAGAGAGGCTGAGAGCCTGCTGGTCTTAATTTCACAGATGCCATTTTGTCATGGAAATGAGTCCTGGGTGAGCTGAGATGGATTCCACAGGTAAAGCAAGGAGGAAATCTCATGTCACCACAGAGCTAAATGAACCCAAATTAGCAGCTCTGCACAAGGTGAATATACCATTTAGAACAGATCAGAGAGGGAGGGAGGGAGGGAGGAGTAAAGTACAAGAATCGTGTAGTGGCGTCCAGAGTTACTATTCAGTCTTCCAGCAATATTTTTTAAAGGAAATGCAGCTTTTCATCTGTGAGGTGAAAAGCTGTACCTGCTGAAATTCCCTCTTCTCCCAAGTGTTAAAGGGCCAGGAGCCCTAAAGTTGAAAGGTTTGTCACCTGTGTTTTAAGCTTATTTTGGCTTTTAAAAATCCCTGGTTGTTTTCAACTTGACACCAATCTGCACATTTTTATTCATTTTGGGAAAGTGTTGCACATATGCAGCTCTGTAACAGAATTATATTATACATTATGTAATTCAACATGTAATTTGATTGGCTATATGGAGAACCTATGTGATTTAATTTGCTCAAGCTCAGTGATGAGATGTCATTTGTAGAATATTTGCTGTCTTCCAAGGTAAAGGTTTCAAACCAATATTATCTGAGGATTTTTGCTTTGTTTTATACATTCTGCTGTTGAATTTACTGTTCCCTTTGAAATTGCACGTTTTAATATGAAGATGAAGGCTGAAATCCTATACACAATATCCTGGGAGTAAGCCCCATTGAACACAATGGGATTTACTCTTGAGTAGACAAAAGATTGTGCTGTTAAAATCAACACCACAATCCTATGCATGTTTTTTTTTTCAAACGCCTTACTTGTCACATAGTAGCTGATAAACTTTCTATGATGAAAAGCTGACTTCTCTTTCAAATTTGTCTCACTGAAGTGACTGACATTGTGAGTGACAAACTGAGAAGACATTTTTCAGGGGGCCTGACTGACAGTGTTTGACAGTCTGATATAACACCTGTGGGGTTGAAAAGTCACTTGTTTACCTCAAAGCCTTTATTACGGCATACCTCACAGATGTGTTGCAACAACTATGGTGTACATACACATAACAGTGGAAGCATATACGATGAAACAGTGTAGCTTGCATAACACTTTCCAGTTACAACCCAATGTAAAGATGTGTGTGGAATAAATATTTCATCTGATGTGTACTAGCTGTAGTGTAACAAGACCATTATTTATTTTACATGGAACATTTTAAAAACTCAAAGAATATGAGAGAGCGCAGACGTGCAGGTTTTTTTAAAGAAACACCTAGCAAATAATTCTGTAGCCATTTCATCCTATTTGCCTAGAAGAGATATGATTACTTATCTATAAATCTCTCCCCTTGACACAATATGCACGAACAGTTAATTTCTATACGTAGGAAACATTACTCGGTCTTCAACTAATATTATACAAGTATTATATAAGTGTGCACTGGACTGAAAAATATGACATTGAACAGAGTTCAGTTCTTCTGCCACAGTGCGAGTGGGTAGAATTGAATTGTTTCCAAGATCATTTGGTACTACCGTAACCATTGGCTATTATATTTTGTTCCATGGCTCACTTGCTCTCACTCGCTCATATACTCAAGCATGACTCGGTCAGTGTCCAGTGGGACCAGGATATGGAGCAGAGCAATTCAAAACGTTCTTTTATTGCTCTCCAGGCCCACAACTCCCTTCACTGTGATGGTGTTGGCAATAAAAGGATTGTGTTACTTAATGACAGAACTCTGCATGTAAAGGAGGGCAGGTCTTTCTCATGTCAGGCCATCCTTCAGGTTAAATGCAAAGGAAACAAGGCACCTCCGTGGGCAGCCTGGCTGAGGAGGATAAGGAGACTTTAAAGCTATGGGTGCACTGACCCATAGGACATTCTGAATTCTTTTGTGCACAAAGCAGGTTTACGTACACTGTTGTCTCCCAGCATGCCCTGCCTCCCAGTTCATTCTTACCCTGCCTGAGTCCAGCCAATGATGAGGCAGACAGGCCAAGGCCCCCAATACATGCCCTTGTAGAGCTGCTCCCTGAAACTGCCAGGCTTTTCTGTTTTCCTGAGCCATCAATCCTGAAGGTAGAACAATGCACCCCTCTGCCTACTCCGTCCACTGCAGGAAGGCGGGAGAATGATCTTCAACAGTTTGACAGTGCAGTTTCTGTGAGGGAAGTAAAAGCTCATCAGTAAAAGCTGAGAAGCCACCAAACCTCACACACCAAGTCTAGAGAAAGAAGAGTCTATTTTTGGTAGTCATAAGAACGGACCAATTAAGTAAAGGGATAGCTTTCTTGATAACTGTATGAAAAGTCTTAAAATAGGACCGGGAAGACCAGGTGCTTAATAGAAGGGGAAAACAGTAGGCTGAGAACAGAAGCAAGTTGTCCAAGAAGTCACGCTAATCTGATTCTTCCCCCATATGAAAACAAGCTCTCACGTCACAATTGAGGAGCCTTCATCCCTTCAAGGAAGGGCCTCTCAGAGGGCAATGGCTCCTCCTTCTGCTCCGACTCCAACCAGGGACACCATCACTATACCAAACTGGACATTAGATAAAAAATGTGGTTTTCCCTTATTTTGAGAATCCGGTTCAGGACTGTGAATATGTCAAACTTTAATAAGATGGATGCCAAGAATCCATCTCCCCAACTTGAAATGGATGTCATAAATTATCCTCAAAATGGGGGATGGGAGAGAGTCTGCATCTATCTTTAATATTTTTTGCTGCTGCGCTCAAAGGAACTCTACATTTTTGCAGTACATCTTTGGGTGGATAACAAATATACTTTGCAATTACTGTTTCACACAATCTGAGTATTAAGACTCTCATCTCTCAAAGGAACAGTCACCAACCATGAATTTCCTTCTGTTAATATATGTCCATGCATTCCCCTAAGGATTGGAACGGTTTTCTTTCATGGAACGCCTATCCTCCTCATTAAGTGATACAATCAGTTGTCATAATCCCGGTGAGGTTGCACTGTGAACAGTTTAATCTGCAGCATTTGAAAACCCTATTCCAGTTTTCATCACGCCATCAGTTCCTGAAGGGACCCAGACTGACATGAGTCAACCCTGTTATCTCACATAATTTTTGTCATTAATACCTTTACATGATAAACTGTCTCAAATGCCAAGACAAAATTGCAGAATAAAAATGTAGTAAATGATTGTACAAGTATATAGTAATGTGAACTGACTTTGAGGTGGGGGAACAGAGCAAACCATCACTGGGCAAAGGAGCAATGAATGGTTTGGTCCAACAAAGGCATTCTGTAATCTAGAGCTATGGGGGGGGCATTAGCATAAGAAGGGCCCTACTAAATCAGGTCAAAGGTTCAACTAGTCCTCCATCTTGTTTTGCACAGGTGTCCCTTGAAGGAGAGGGGCACTGGGCTTTTTTGGCGTCCTAGGCATGCTATGTGACGTCATGATGTCACACATGATATCCAGACTTCACTGACAGAACACATGGGCTCCTGCAGTGGAGCTGGGGCAATTTAGCTCCAGCTGCATCTGTAGGCGTTCTGACGGCCAGTGCATTCCCCTGCTTCCCAACTTGGGAAGGGGAAAGCACGTGGGCTCCTGCATTGATGTCTGGGGTGATTTCACCTGAACCGTGGCTGCAGGACCCTGGGCGCAAGGAAGGTATACACTTCTTCCACCATCACTCCCTTATGACTAGTATTATGAGGCATTTGACCTGTGAACCTGGAACTAGCACTTGACCTCTTGAGTGCTTCATGATGACTAAACAAAGAATTCTCCCACACATTGGAGATTTGAAAACAGAAATTCAGGAGACAGGACATCAATCTTTGAAGGTATTTGTTCCACCGGCATTACTTTGTTACATCAACAAGTTGCCTTGCCTCAGTTTTAATTTATCTACTCAACAATCCTTCTTGCTTCAAACTAATCCAGCGATCCTACCCAATACCCGCCTTTTCCCCTCTGACCATGAAAGGCAGCCCGAAGACCCAGTCACAAATGACCACAGCTCAGCTCAGTCTTCCAGGGGTATTGCCTTGAACGCTCTCTTAGCAGCAGCAACTCACATAAAGGCTATTCCTTTCTCCTCAGGCCCCATTTGCTCCCATTGTTCTGCCGTACATAGTTCATCTGCTTTTCACCAATGCAAGATTGCCCTCACTTTAACAAAGTTTTATATTGTAGTCCATGGCTTTATAAGGTGCAGGGTGAGGGTGAATTGGGCCCTTTCTAATAAATTTGCTCAGAGAGTGGAGCAATGATTTACCCTGGTGATTTACGGGAGAAATATTATGTTCTTTACATTGCAGCAGCTGCAGTAGATCTTGGCAGAACTACACACATCATCATAATAGAGGTCATGAAAGGAGAGAATGGCTTTATGAAAGCAAGGCCACAGCTACAACCACCCCCTCCTCAACCATGCTGGAGTAATGCGACTAAGGCTGCAATCCTGTCCACACTTACCTGGGAATAGGCCCCATAGACTATAATAGGACTTACATATGAGTGGACATGCATAGGATTGGGCTCACAGTGCAGTGGGACTATTTTGAGGTTAGCAGTTTTGAGGTTCACAGCTCAAGTAGTAGTGGAGTGGAACTAAAGGTTCAACACAATTCCAGAAATCTGCATGGTGCCAATGAAAAGTGGTTCCCTGTGTTCTTTATCAGTGAAGTGATTGTTCCGGCCCATGGCAATGGCCATTGGCTGGAGGCTCTTTTGGATCAGAGGAAGGAACAAGTCTAGCCCAAGGCTGAAGGGGTAAAGACTCCTTATTCAAACAGAAAGAAAGCTTACAGTGTGCTGGCAGGGTGGTGTGAAGGTGTCAAGCGGCAGGGGTTACTGTTAAATTAGTGCAAGGTTATATGGGGAAGTGCTCTCTTAATCGGTGCTTAATTGGCAGGAATTCAACAAATGATGGAGGAGATGGAGACACACACAGTAGTGTCCTGAGAAGTACTGCCTCATTTATGCACAGGACTTGTTAGGCAAGTGGAGCTTAGGGGGCTCAATGCATGGATGAGACAGTGGTGACAGGAGCAGGGGTTTAGCTGCATTAGGTACTGGGGAATGTTTTGCGACAAGCCAGGCTTGTCCAAGAAGGATAGGCTTCACTTCATGTGAGACAGAATCAGACTTTAAAAAGGTGGCAGAGAAGCTTTTAAACTGATCTCTGGGGCAAAAGGCAACAGGAGCCAAATGGCATCTAGCTCAGGGCTATTCATCCTATGGGTTGAGGGTGGAGATGTTCCAGAGCAGCCAGGCAAGGACAGAGTAGAATTTAGGAATGGAAGCATTGAGGGACATGACAACTGGTCTGGCAGAATGAGAGGCTGCAGGAATAAAGGAGCAAACGTAATTGCAGACTTGGCTGATTCTGGTCCTGGGGCCAGGTCCACAGATAGATGCTCTTAGTGCCACTTCCCTGCTCCCTGTGCTGCCCCTGTATGGATGCAGGGCTGGGCAGATGGGCTGAACTCTGCTTGAGCTGCTCACCTCTGTGGGTACCAGGGGCATCCCCCCCCCCCGACAGTAAAGGTAGGACTGCCACTGGGCAAACAAGCAACCCTTCTCAGGGAACCCAGTATACATACATACATACATACATACATACATACATACATACATACATACATACATACATACATACATACAACGAAGTGGGGCTTGTTCCTGAATAGATATGCATAACATTGCACAGTACATATATTTCTATAACACAGCCGGGGAGCTGGTGCAGGGGGTGGGTGGGTGGCTTGCCTAGGACCACCTGGTGAATTCCTGGCAGAGGTGAGATTCCCATAATTAAAGCTGGAAAGTGTTGACTGGCAGTCCAGTGTCTGAGACACTATGCTACAGGCTGCAATCCTATACCCACTTTCCTGGGAGTAAGCCTCATTGAACACAATGGAATGTACTTCTGAGTAGACATGCATAGAATTGTGCTCACAGTAGTTTTTTACACTCAGTATTTTTTTTATGGCCCATTTCAGTTTGTTCAACAATTGCAAAAGCAATTTAAAAGAAAATATCCAAACTTAGGTAGCTAAGAGTTTGGTTAAAAGACAAGAGCCCCATTTGAAATAACACAGAAAAGGGCATTCTGTCTTTTCTACATAAATCAGTACTCCCCCCCCCCCAAATGGATAATATTTTGGCATGAAAGAAATGCAGACCACAACCTCCAGTCCAACAATTACTTTTATTTAAATTATAGATGTATCGTAGTCTGTAGTAAAAACCATTGCAACAACATTTGATTAAAAAAGCACAAACAGCTGTGAAGATTAACATTACAAGCAGCACATGTCATTCTATCCCAGAGATCTTCAACCATTTTCATCTCATGGCACACTGGCAAGGTACTAAAATGGTGAAAGCACACCATCAACTTTTTCACAATTGACAAGGCAAACCATGCTGCTGTTGAGGAGCTCACCTCCCCAATGGCCAGACTAATAAGTGACTCTTCCCCAAATTCTCATGGCACACCCGCAGATCATTCACAGCAAACCAATGTGCCACGGCACCATGGCTGAAAATGGCTGCTCTATACAGATATATACAGTAGTTGAGCTGATCACCTTCAGTTAGAACTGCAATCCATTATGAATTCCTGGTTGGGGGGGGGGAGGTCATTGTGTGAGTGAAAACACACTTGATCAGCTTGTTTACTCTGCAAGTCTGTGATTCACTTTTGTCCTCTATTGGTCTGTTTCCTGGGGAAGAAGAGGTGAGCTCCCTGCCAGATAAGCCCCAAAGTCAATGCACAAGATGCATGGAGCTCAAGTACTCTCCCTCTCCCCCCAGCCCACTACTCTTAATATGTGTCATAAAAAGACATGAAAACTGCAAAGCACAGGCTGCGGCTCTGAACAGCAAACAGCTCCTTCCCTCAGTTATCTGGCTTGGGAACCAATGAAAAAACAAACATTCAGACAAAAACATGCTTGCTAGTAATATTTAAACTTCAAAGAGAAGGAATATTCTTTAAAGTAGGTGAAATTGCATTCTCCCCAGTTTAAGCCAATCAGGAGAGATACAACCTACTTATCCCCCATTTCTGTCTCTTACAGGGGGAATCTGCTGTCCAACTGCATATTTGCAATATGCAATAACTGGCACTTGTGGAGGCACCATAGAATCACTGGGGCAGCTGGTTGGTCTTTTCTCTGAGTCAAGAGGCAATCCAGTACAGATGCCTTTCAACCACATGCCTTTCATGTGCACCCCTTCCACCTCAGCTACCCCAATGAACTCAGTCTTCCCCCTGTACCACTCAGAGGGAGACCATGGCTGAGAAGGTAAAAGTAGCTGCTGCAAGCAATCCAAGCTAGGACTCTTTGAACTGTATGGCAGAGGTGAGGTGGGCCCAGGCATCTCACCATGCCACTTACTGCACAAGGAGGTTGCAGACAAGCAAGCAGGGGCAGAGGTAGCTGCAAGGAGGAGCTGCGGCCCCTTGTGTGTGTAGATGAAGATCGGAGGTGGTGCTGGGGGCAGCTGCTCGCTCCATTCCCTGGCCTGCTCGATTCCATCTGTCTGCCTTTCAGCGAGAGAAGCAGGTGGAGGAGATCAACACAGCAGCGGCTACCTCCCTGCCACCCGTTGGTGCGCCAAGCCGGTGGACAAGGATGCAGCAGGAAACAGCCACCTTTGCTTGCCTGCCTCCTGGCGCTGGATGCTGAACACCCTCTCCCTCCGGATCACCGCCTCTGTCCAGAGGGAGGGGGAAGGAGCTTGTGCTGAAACAAAGCTGGCTGGACCCCCCCCCCCATGGGAGGTGAGTACGAGAGTGAAGGCAAAGAGCGTGCTTTGCTCCTGCCGCACCACGAAGCGAGGCTGCCCGCGCGAATAACTGCAGGGAGGGCGAAGTGGCGCCTGACGGCAGAGCCAGCCAGGCGAAGGAAACTTTGAGCTCTGCAGGCGCTGCGCGGTCCCGCTTCGGATGGCACGTACCTGCAACTTTGCCCCAAGCTGACCCCGAAGAAGGGCCCGCCCCCGAGCCCCTCTGGCGCACGCAGGCCACCGCCTCGTTTGCCCTTCGCTAGCCCAGCCTCTCTGAGCCCGCCGCAGGCTTCCCCGTGGTCGTCTCCGGGACTCGCGCCGCGCTCCGCTGCCCGCACAGGTGTCCGCGATTGGGTGGAATATGCAAATACGCCGGTGACGTCACTGAGCGCCGGTCCAGACAGCAGAAATAGGGCAGGAATTCGGCGAGGCAGCAGTGACACCTCTTCGCTCCTGGTTTGCGGCCGAAGCGCCCTCCCGGCGGACGCGTCCTGGGTGCCTCCTCGCTTCTGGCTTCGCGTTGCCAGCCGCCGCCTTTCCTGCGCGCCTCCTGCCCTCGCCCCGCCGAGCGCTCCTGCAGACTTCCTTCGCCTGTCCTCCAGGGGGATTTGTGCTCGGGAAAGAGAGCAGCCCAACTCTGGCGCCTCCTCTTCTTGCACTTGGCGACGTGCTTTAAGCGGGGGTCCGCCTGCCGTGGGAAGAACGCGCCGGGTAAGCCTTTGGTCTCTTCGGGCTGGGGAGGAGGGGCAGGTGGGCAATTCACCCTCCCCCCAAGAATGACCGTGCAATCCTACCCCCCCCCCACGACTTCCTCAGGTTTTTCTCCAGCGTCTCTAATGGGAGGCGAGAGTTTACCCCGTGAACTTAGCGAGGAGCAGAACAGGTGCTGCCCCAAATGCTGCGAGGGAGGGCTTGGTGGTGCAGTCACGCCAGGGAGGCGAAGGGGTGACCGTGGTGATGGGGGACCGTGGCTCGTCCCAGCCCGGGCTAGCTGAAGCCACGATCCCTCGCTTAGCGGAAGACTTGCGCTTCCTCTCCTGCGTCCTCAGTCTTTCCGAAGGAGGCTTGCTCCCTTCTGCCGCTGGCCGGAGGATTCAGCCTGCCAAGGAGAGCGATGAAGGCCGCTTGCAGCGCTTCGTCTTTGCCGACGCCGCATCCCCAAGCGCTCCTTCTGTCTGGTGCAGGTTATTATTTCAAGTTTCGGTGCTTTGCCCCGATTGCGGGATTCTTCTGGCCCGGGAAGGATGCTCCAGGAAGCAGCATAGCTTGGGAGATATGATAGGTATGATGGCTCGGTTGGCTCTTGCGCTGTTCAATGGGGTTTTTCCCAGGTAAATGTGAACTCGGATGTGTATCTTAAAAGCTCTTTCATTCAATAGCACAGGTTAGAGAGAGTTACTAAACGGTTAAGGATCCAGTTGAGCAACAAATCTATGTCAAACAAATAGCCACTTTATGTGTTTGTGTGTGTATGGGGGGGGGGAAGGATGATTGTACATCAAAAATGGGGAAAGGCTCAAAAGAGAGAAAATAAGCTGACCTTCTGTTAATGATCTGATTGTTTTGAAGGACTTGAAACAAAGCTTTTCTCATTCCTGTCATGTCCTGTTATGATGTTCTCGGAGGCTGGGGTTTTAGGGAGTTATGTTTTCTGTGATCATTAGTTTTACCAGTACAACAACTAATTAGCGGGACAAGGGGGAGGGAATGCATCCATGCTGTCCTATGTAGCATGTGTGAAAGAGACAGAATTTATGGTTCAATCTCTGCAGTGGTCCAGTCCTTACTAAAGAAAGGTACAGCACAAAGTTCCTGGATATTACATAGACAGGCAATCCCACTATAGCAACTTTTCTACTTATAATTATTAACCTCTCAAAACAGATTCCCCTTGAGCCAAGTTCGGGTCGATTTGTTGCAATTACTGATAATCTAGAAAGTAGCCAAGAACCCTAGTTAAGATACGCAAGTCTGTCTTCCCCTCCGCAAACTTCTTTCACACGTCTACTTTTAAAAATTGTACAAAGGCACTGAGATGGGTGTTAAGTGTACTTGTGTGAAAGAAGCAGCAGCGATTCCCATGAAGAAGTTGAGTTCCATGGAGTTCAGTGGCACTTGCTCTCAAGGAAGCTCCAATGTGCAGAGGACCGAAGCAAAGTCCCAGGCAATGAGTGTTTGAGATGCTGGGGAGGTAGGGGCTAAAACCAAAGATTTGTAGCCCACATCTCTTAATGTTATCACTGCTATACATCTCCTGTTCATCTTTAGGATAACCCAGCAGGCCTTTTTTCAAGTGGTGCTCCTCTTAATTCAGCAGGGGGAAAGTAATTGTCCCTATTCACCCCTGTGCAGTGTCTTTTCTAGTGGCTGTTGGTGGTGGTCTGCATTTTTTTGGATTTTGAGCCCTTTTGGGACAGGGAGCCATTTAACTTTATTTTTTGCCTGTAAACCACTTTGTGATGAAAAGCAGAATGTAAATACTGTTTGATTAGTTGGTTTATTTCCCAGCCACTTTCCACTAGCAAAGTGAATCAGAAAGGAAAAAAACCTATTTACAAACTTCATACAAGCAAAACAACCACACAGCCCTCCCCTTTTTCAGCATCTCATCTTCCCTTAATTTCAGTATGGCTGCCTGAGGTGCTTTGCAACCCACATGAAATTGGCTTTTGACCCACTGGTGGGTATAGGGAAGTTTCCCAAACTGTGGGTCATGACCCATCTGCCACTTTTGTCCACTGTTCCTCTGGTTCCCTAAATTGGTGGAGGAGGAGGTGTGAAAGCATCTCTTCCACATTTCCTCTTCTGCGCCATTCTTTTCAGTTTCCAATCCAGATACCAGTGCATCCCCAGGCAAGGAAGAGGAAGCATTTAGCATGATGCTTCAGGAGCCAGGTGTTCTTGGGCTGGCCCTAGAGCCGCAGCCTCCTTTCACTTGTTCACCTGCACTGTCCCTGTGGGCAGCTCAGAGACAGGAGTCAGAGCCAGCAGCTCCTCCTAATCTAGCTCCTGGTTCCTCACTTCCCTCCCTACCCACTCTCTCTAGTGGTGGGGTGGTCAGATACTCACAACTGGGGCACCCAGAAGGAACTTGTGTAGATGATGATCGGAGGTGGTGCTGGGGGCTGCTGCTTGCTTGCTCCATTCCCTGGCCTGCACGATTCCATCTGTCTGCCTTTCAGCAAGAGAAGCAGGTGAAGGAGAGCAACACAGCAGCTGCTCCCTCCCTGCCACCCGTTGCTGGGCCAAGCTGGTGGGCAAGGATGGCAGCAACGAACAGCAGCCTTCTCTTGCTTGCCTCCTGGCGCTGGGTGCTGAATACCTTCTCCCTCCGGATCAGCACCTCTGTCCGGATGTCCAGAGGGAGAGGGAAGGAGCTTGTGCGTGAACAAAGAGCTCCTTCCCTTTGATGGACGGCGGGTATGAGAGGGAAAAGGGAAAGAGGACGTTTTGCTCCTGCCACTCCCGTTGGAGGCAGCTGAGATGCAAACCTCCAGTTGTCCCTCTTCCGGCAGCGGAGGTTGCTGATCCTCAGCAGCGCCGCTGCCTTCCACGACCTTCCAAGTCATGGTATGGCAGGTCCTACAAAACGATCCTGATCAGACCTGGACAGCCCCGCAAAGCGCGGCTCACCGCGCGAATAACTCTAGGGAGGGCGAGGTGGCGCCTGACGGCAGAGCCAGAAAGACTAGAATAGAAACTAGAGGAAACTTTGGGCTCTCCAGGCACTGCGCGGTCCAGCTCCGATGGCACATACCCGCAACTTTGTCTCAAGCTGGTCCAAGGGAAAGGCCCGCCCCCGAGCCCCTTCTTGCGTGCGCACGCAGGCGGCAGCTAATATTGCTGCCGCCGCCGCCGCCTCGTTTGCCCTTCGCTAGCCCAGCCTCTCTGAGCCCGCCGCAGGCTTCCCCGTGGTCGTCTCCGGGACTCGCGCCGCGCTCCGCTGCCCGCACAGGTGTCAGCGATTGGGTGGAATATGCAAATACGCCGGTGACGTCACTGAGCGCCGGTCCAGACAGCAGAAATAGGGCAGGAATTCGGCGAGGCAGCAGTGACACCTCTTCGCTCCTGGTTTGCGGCCGAAGCGCCCTCTCGGCGGACGCGTCCTGGGTGCCTCCTCGCTCTTGGCTTCGCGTTGCCAGCCGCCGCCTTTCATGCGCGCCTCCTGCCCTCGCCCCGCCAAGCGCTCCTGCAGACTTCCTTCGCCTGTCCTCCAGGGGGATTTGTGCTCGGGAAAGAGAGCAGCCCAACTCTGGCGCCTCCTCTTCTTGCACTTGGCGACGTGCTTTAAGCGGGGGTCCGCCTGCCGTGGGAAGAACGCGCCGGGTAAGCCTTTGGTCTCTTCGGGCCGGGGAGGAGGGGCAGGCCGGCACCCTCCCAGAGTAAGATTAATGAATGACCGAAGTCATGTAGCCAAATTATTTCAAGTTTCCATGCTTTGTCGTGATTGTGAGATTCTGGCCCAGGAAAGGTGCTCTAGGGAGCAGCATAGCTTGGGTGAGCCATATAGATATGATGCACAAGCCTAGCCACATTGGATCGGTAGTACATCTTGCACGCTTCAATGGGATTTTTTCCCATTGAAAAAATGGGTAAATGTGAACCCAGATGTGTATCTTCAAAGCCTTTTATTTATTAGCACAGTGTGCCAGGCTTGAGAGAGTGAAGAATCCAGGTGAGCAACCAATCTGTGTCAGACAAGCAGCCACTTTATTGGAGGTTTGGTTCTACATCAGACATGGAGAAAGGGGGGGGAAGCTGACCTTCTACGAGTGACTTGGGTTATCTTGAAGGACTTGAAGCAAAGCTCTTTGCCAAGGACCTTCACTTGTATTCCTCTCCAGTTGTGTCCTTCTCAGAGACTGGGGAGTTAAGCTTTCTGTGATCATTAGTTTTTACCAGTACAACTACTACTTGGCAGGTCAATGCATCTTTCCTGTCCTATATATTGTCTGGGAAAGAGGCAGAATTTATGGTCCAATCCTTGCAGTGGTCCAATCCTTACTAAAGAAAGGTCTGGCATAAAGTTCCTGAAAGTTACGTAGACAAATGCCACTATAGCAAGTTGTCCACTTATAATTATTAGCTTAGCAAGACACATTCCCCTTGAGCCAAGTTTGGGTCCATCAGTTGGTTGCAACTACTGACAGTCTAAAAAGTAGCCCAGAACCCTAAAGATATGCAAGTCTGTCTTCCCCTCCGCCAACCCCTTTCACACTTCTACTTCTAAAAATTGTACAAAGGCATTGAGATGGGTGTTGAGTATACTTATGTGAAAGAAGCAGCAGTGATCCTCCTCCCTTCTTATGAAGAAGTTGAGTTCCATGGAATTCAGTGGCACTTGTTCTCAAGGAAGCTCCAATGTACATAGGATTGAAGCAAAGTCCCATGCAACTAATGATAACTAATTTCTTTAAGCATTATATATCTTTAAACAAGCATTTATATCTTCAGCATTATTTCTGTTTCAAGAGCAACAGGGAAAATTGCAGAGGGATGCGTTTTCTTGTTCTGAAATATTTTGGTGTAATCCTGTTTACAATTTCAGGATCAAAATTGTGAAAGTATACTGGCCTGTCTTTATTTTTCTAGCCATTTTAGCAAAACTTGTGTGTTTTGTGCCAAAAACTTAATGCACTGCATTTAATATATCTTGATATTTGAAGCGGAGAAATAAGATATTGGAAACTTTCACCTGGATTCACATCTGGGATGAGCTGTCCATGAGAACTGGTCCTGAAATTTTGCCTTTGGAGTTTTAAGCTTTGCATTGACTCCTTGCTTGGCCCCTAGATGTCGCCTCTGCTGCTAAACTGAATTCAAATTTTTAAAGAATGGTGTGCTATTTGTAAATGGTATTTTGATCCAAGTTCAACAAGGCAGACAAATGTCTTCTCTAAGTGTGTGATGTTGTCTCTCCCCTAGTGTTGTCTTCTGCATTACACCGAAATCCTTAGTCATGCATGATCTTCATGATTGCTATATTGGGGTAATATTTATTTAACATACATTGTTGAGCAGTTTGGTATAGGAAAATGATAATATGTCACTTCAGAAGTGTGCTTTGATTTCTTGTGTGTGTGTCTTGAAAGGACATGCTTAACATTGATTATAGGTTATGCCCAACTGCATATATTTAACCAATCATTCATACTTGCCTGCATTTCTTCTAATACTATCACTGTGTGTGAAATGGCAGGTGATTTAAAGTGAATCTGGTTTGATCTTAACAGTATAAATCAGTGTTGCTTTCTGAAATTATATTCAAACTGCATTGAATTGTATGATGCTGATGTGAAACTTTATGGGAGAGCTCAAAATGCAATTATAAGTACAAATTTCTGTTCAGGAATTCTGGAGAAATCAATAGTATTTTAGGGTGCAATCCTAACCAACTTTCCAGCACTGACATAGCATTGCCAATGGGGCATGTTCTGCAGTGGAATAGTAGTCGTGGAGGCCTCCTCAAAGTATGGAAATGTTTGTTTCCTCACTTAGGAGCTGCATTGCCCTTTTTACCCAGTGCAGGAAAGTTGGTTAGGATTGTGCCCTTAGTTTTGAATTTGTTACTGTTATGTTTCTAGTTCTAATTTATTTCATAACACTTCAATACCCAATGCTGTTGCTAATTTTTTGTATCATAATTATACAAAAAATTGTATAATTAGTGACAAGATATAATTATAATAGACAAATATTCTAGCAGTTCCAAGTAAAATTTCAAGTATACCTTGATCACAATGGGCATTATATTCCTCATATACCATGTTATAAAGAAGAAAAAGTTCTAAGCAGCTACAGCCATACGTTTCATTAGGTTCAGATTTGCTTGATTGAACTTTTGAAATAAATTCTCTGCAGTTCTGTTCCCTATTTGGTTCATCTAAATATTTTCAAGATGGTAATTATCATAGGGAACTCAAATACAACACTTCTGGAAGAATGAGGAAGAGAGAATCAGTTGCTAGGTCAAATATGCTTACACTGTATGTGTATTTCACATGAATGCAAAAGTGAACAAAAGTGTAAAGAAGCAATTGCTACTTATACCCTTATTCAAGGTCAGTCTGACAAAGCAGGATGACAAGGTGAAAAACTGACACAACACTAATACTTTGGTGTTGGAACCAGTTATAACTCTTAAATCTGAAAGGCATACATTCTTTTTTGAAGAGTTCTTTTGTCGTGTACATTGTAGTTCGCGGTGGACAATATTTGCATAAACATTCTAAAATAGTTTAATTGAAAAAGTAACAGCAAACCAGTTTTCTGTTTCTTGTTGCTACTGAGTTATGCGAGGGAAACTATGGAAAAATGATTTCATATAGATTGTGTATTCAATAATGTAGTGCTTAATGGAAATGGCAGTCTGAAAGACCCTTAATTTAGCTTGTGCATACCCTTTATGTAAGCAAGACTCTTGAAAATGACTTCTCCTTTAGACAGCTGCTGAACTTGATATTCTGTATTGGGGAGATCACACAACTGTTCAAATATGTATGACCCATATCCGTGGGAGATTTGTTCCAGGGACCCCCTACAGATTGGGAAACTATGGATACGGGGACCTTCCCCACACCCCCAGCAAAGCCATTAATGTAAAAGTGCTTACTGAGCAAAAATCTTCTTACTTTACAGGGTTGCTATAAGCTTACAGCGACATATAGCCTGCCTTTTGGCAGCCTAAATGCTTGAAAAGACTAGATCAAGGTTAAAAGGAAGTGGAAGTCCATCTGTCCAGTACAAGTATAAACAAGCCAAGGTTTAACCTATTGGCTTTGTTTTTCTCTCCCCCTCCCCAGCTTTGTCAGTTACTTTTTTTTTCTCAAACTGAGGTAATGTCACATCAAGGTGATGTACTTCCTGGATGATGCAAACAAAACACTAGCCTTGGGATCTGACAAGAGACTACCATTATTTAGTTGTATTGCAAGATGGAAAGACTGGGGATAGAACTTAAGTCTTCGGCTGTTTAAATTCTTACAAATGTTCTTTCTCTCAAAGGAATGCATGACAAAAATTTAACACATTGCACTTAGTACAAACTAGGCATCTCATTTATCAAAACCTGAAAGATTAATCAGATGGTATAGATAATTAATTAGAACTGTAATTTAAATTCATGATAGTTTGAACTGGTTAGTATAGAATTATTATATTTAATCCCAAGCAAAATGAGTTTTCAAAAATCATGCTGCTCACTTGTTTTATAAGCCATATACTTTCACAGTTACTTCCACGGCAACAAACTGTTTTGCTGTAGGATGAGAAGGCCTGATCTTGTTTGGAGAAACTTACTTACACTATACTCAGTCATTCGTTTATAATTGAACCAATTGAAATCATAGTGCATAAAGGGTCTCCTTTGTACTTCCTAACTAGCAAGCTAGGCTGACTTTCCAATGTAGTTATTGTTGTTCTGTCAGTCCTGCACCTGGGATGAATTTTGATCCTTGAACTGTACACATTCTTGTCTAGAGGGGTACAGCAGCTGTGTTAAGCTACTTCTAGAGTTGTTGTTGTTGTTCAGTCACTAAGTTGTGTCCGACTCTTCGTGACCCCATGGACCACAGCACGCCAGGCCTCCCTGTCCTTTACTAGCTTCCGGAGTTCGCCCAATTTCATGTTCATCGCTTCGATGACACTATCTAACCATCTCCTCCTCTGCTGCCCCCTTCTCCTTTTGCCTTCAATCTTTCCCAGCATGAGGGTCTTTTCTCAAGAGTCCTCTCTTCTCATGAGGTGGCCAAAGTATTTGAGCTTCAGCTTCAGGATTTGTCCTTCTAGGGAGCGATCAGGCTTGACTTCCTGTAGAATTGACCGATTGGATCTCCTTGCAGTCCAGGGGACTCTCAAGAGTCTTCTCCAACACCATAATTCAAAAGCATCTATTCTTCGGCGCTCTGCCTTTCGTATGGTCCAGGTCTCACAGCCATACATGGCTAACTAGAATAGTTATCTAGTTAATTGTTTCTAGAATAGTCATCTGTACAGTTTTTTTGTTGTTGTACTTATCCTATTCCTATTTTGCTGGTGGTGTTCTGCATTTTTTTTTAGATTGTGAGCTCATTTGGTACAGGGAGGCATTTAACTTTTTTCCTGTAAACCGTGAATGTATTGATGAAAAGGGATATATAAATACTGTTTGAACTACTTGTTCTCTGTGGATTGCCACATTTATGGTTTTGCTCATGCAAAATGTCCACGTCCAAATGTCTCAATGTCGTTCCTCCTGCTTCAATGTTCTCTTATCAAACAGTATTTATATACCACTTTTCAACACAAAGTTCACAAGGCATACAAACAAAAAAATAAAGTTAAATGGCTCCCTGTCCCAAAACGGCTCACAATCTTAAAAATAAATAAATGCAGAACACCAGCAACAGCCACCAGAAAAAGACACTGTTCAGGGGTGAAGAGGACAATTACTCTCCCGCTGCTAAATATAAGAGGAACACCACTTGAAAAAGTGCCTCTTGCCCAGTTATGCCATATCTGCCACCACTTCAGAGGGTTCCCTAGCCAACAGGAGTGACATTAGTGGGACATAGGCTTGCTGGGGGGGAGGTGAAGGGACTAGACTTCCATGCACAATACTCTACATTTGAGCAACTGACTGTAGAACTTGTGACTCAAGCTACAGACAATGAAGTTTGTTTTTAAGGATATCCCTCATGCAGGTGGCCAAAAGAGCAGTGTTATTCCAGGAAGCATTGCAAATAAGATAATTGGATCTTTGTGTGGTTAAGAATATGGCAAACACAAACAGCAGTACAGGACTTCAGTCAGTGGTGTCATTCAAATGATTTAGGAACAGGAACTCACTTTTGATTGGCACTTGTCGGGAACCTGGAACCAGCCACGGAGCCCGTGAGGATCCGGAACGCCTGTTCTGGTCCGTTCCCCCTGAATGACATCACTGACTTCAGTGCTTTGAGTTAAAATAGAAATAGAAGGTGATCATCTCAAAGGACAATCCCCATTTAAGAGTAAAAGTGAGCGATTGCCAGCATCAACATCCATATGAAGAATGTCTGTCTCTTGCATTGGCTGGTTGAAGTGCTGGAAAATGCCACTTACAAAAGGCTACGCCAGTGTAGCATCTCAAAGCATGATACCACCCTCTGCTTTACAGAATATCCTAGTAGTATAACTGCTGTTGGAGCCCAAATCACATGGGCCGATATTGGCATGATCAGCTACTTATGTGAAGCAGCACAAACATCATTGGAACATATTTTGTCTAGTAAAGTTATGTGGGGGAAAAATTATTTAAAAAAAACGGATCCTGGTGCTGAAAAGTTTGGCATGCACTGCAATAAATATTTGATATATGCCCAAGGTTTTCTTGGATTACATTTGGTATTGGGTTAAATATTTCACCCACCCTGAACTCTTAAGCAGAATTTAACCCACAGTGAGGTGCTCAGAAATATTGGTAGGATTCTGTTTGCATTTAACTCACCAGAACTGAAAAATGTATGTTAAATCTCACTCCACTCCTGTTTTATCGCAAACTTATCGCAAAATAAGTGCATTATAGGAAATCTAAACTTCTGTGGGGATGTTTTAGGAAGCACTCCATGAGCTGATGAGAAAAAGGACTCCCATATTGTGAAATTTGGATAATTTTAAATGTATTGTACACAGGCAGTAGTATTGGCCAGCCTGTATATGGAGGTATGATCCTATTCTATGCTCTTTCTAGCATAGTTTATTTTAATGGACTAATTCATACATCAGTATTCAAGCAGGATTGAATGTATTACCTTCTTTCATGTGAGAGTGTCGCACCATTCCTCTCCAAAAAAAGACACAACATTTCTACTGCTAATGCTTAAACTTGGGCCTCTTACTTGGAAGTAATATGGAAATCAGCGGGGCTTATTTTATAAGCCGTTGTGTTTAAGACTGTGCTGACAGAATGCTAATGAAAGAAAGCGCCAGCTGATTTGACATTAAGAGATTAGAAGCAAAAACCTTCTTTAAAACCCACTAAGGCATGGTTTCTCAAACTGTGGGTCGCAAAACTGAAACTGACTAGTTGTTAGGCAAAAAGGAAAATGCATGGAGCCCTGTGGAAAAGGAAACGGAGCCACATCATATGTTTACATGTGAGCAGGCAAACATGCCTTGATCCATAGGGCAGGCCAAGAGGAATACAACACCCCCAGAATGATCCCGATCTGATGAACATAGGTCCCAAAAAATCACTTAAGGAGGAAGTCCTTCCCTCCAATCTTGACAAATGTATTGAGCCATATGGAAAGCAAAACTAAGCTGAATGTTTGCATTTACTCATGAGTAAACAAATCTGGCTTGGTTTGTGTTGGAGGGAAAGCAAAGGGACACACACCAGAAAAAGGATAAAAACAGGCTTGTGCTGGTAAGGTAAAATTCTTTAGTTTTTTAAGGCTGGGTGGGTCCCGACAGTGTTGTCATTTTTTAAAAAAAAGTGGGCTCCGTACTAAGAGGTTTGGGAACCGCTGCTTTATTGGAAAGTCTTCTCCAGACTCTTATCTTCCCGTACACTCCCCCTCACAGTGGAGCTTCATTTCCTCACCTCATCACTCCGGGGTTTTAATGTTGTTTAGAAGGAAGCTTTGAATCTCAATCCAGCCCGAACAAAAAAATAAGTTGGATTTTAAAACTGACTTCATTCCAAATTGCATTGAACTGGTTTAAAGAACTTAAATTGAACTGGGCGCTGGATAGGGCTGAAAATCTTACAGATTTTTTTTGGGGGGGGGAGGAGTTTGAGGTTCTTGCAAGCAGGCTACTGTGAGAGACTTGGTGGAACAGGGCTGGCTTCCCCATCTAATCTCCCCTTGTTTAATTTTATCGCCCACCTATCTAAGGAAAATGGCACAATTTCAGTGCTTGCTGCATTCCTGGGAAAGCACTTCCTGCTTGATGTCACTTCCTGCTTGATGACACTTCCATGTTAATGACACCACTTCTGGTAGGTTCCGAACAGTCATTCTAAAAAGTGGATCCCAGTGCTAAACAGTTTGAGAGCACAATCCTAACCAGTGGTGTCATTCAAATGATTTAGGAACAGGAACTCACTTTTGATTAGCACTTGTCAGGAACCCGGAACCAGCCACGGAGCCCGCTAGGATCCAGAACGCCCGTTCTGGTCCGTTCCCCCTGAATGACATCACTGATCCTAACCTGGAGACAGGCCAGCACAGTTAAGCAAGCAAAGTTTGGCCAGCACAAGGACCACCATAAAGTATGTTTGAACCACTCTTAGAGTCAGAGATGCCAGCACACAGACGTGCACCATCCTCCCTGACTCCAAGAGTGGTCCAAATGTGCTTTATGGTGGCCCTTCTGCCAGCCAGACTTGGGTGGCCTATGTGCTGGCCTAACTCCAGGTTAGGATTGCACCCTGAGAACCACTAGCCAAACGGTTTGGTATGGAACACTGTAACAGCCCAATTCTAAACTGCACTGGTGCAGTCAGCCCTCATGGTCTGAACTGCATACCGTGTAGCTCAGAAGGCAGCTGGAGATCTTGTGGCAAGGGGATATTTCCCCTTATCCTGGGTAAAGCCCCAGCTGTCCCTATGTAGTTTCTTGAATCCACACCAGCTATATTGCTGGCACAAATCTGGGAAGCTGCATGTAGATCTACCAGGCCCAGGAAGGAGGTTTGGATGTGATGTGTGCTGCCACTGCTGATCCTGCCTGTAGGCCTGATCCTCCCCTTGCTCTGTTCCCTCTTCCCCTCCAACACATCCTCCTGCCGCTCTCTCCCAGCTGACCTCTCAATCTGCAGCTCAATGCAGCACCTTCTAGTTGTTGCATGAGTGTGCTGGCCCCAACAATGGTTTTTATAGAAAGGCAACCACTTCCAAGCAAGATAATGCTGAGTTTTGTCACAATTACTTACTAATTCCAACTGGGAAGGAAGAGTCTTCTAAAGTTTCATTTCTGTAGTCATTATAATAAACGACTGTAGTCATCATAATTACTCTAGGCTCTCTCAAATTGTAAAATTCTATTTGCTGTGATATCAAATGATAGCAAACATTCTATAAATAAGTAACAGAACAGTTTATTTTATAATGGGATTGTATCGATGTGGTAGCTCTATTATATTTAAATATTATTTGTAATTCCAGTTGCCTTCCATCTTCCGAATTGGAATTTTGAAAGCCTATTTTTTTTTCCCGTTCGTACAGGTCCTCCATGCTTCAATGGGTACTGAAAAAGCAGAGCAATGCTCATGACACTAAGGGGACAGAACACAATATGAATTGGGAGGGGGAAAAATTGGACTAATGAAGGTTGCTGTCCTGTGCATGCATATTTGGGAATGAAATTCATTGAATAAGTGTGATCTATTTCTGAGTAAACATTAGTTGACTTGAGCTGCATTACTACTGTACAGTAAATGCATGCAGCTTTTTAGTAGCAGATGTGAGTTAATCTGGGTGAATAGAATCTTTCATAAGGTGATGGCAATCTTTTTTTCGTTGAGTGTGTTCTCAAGCAGAACTAAGAGCCAGTCGGTCATTTGAAATGGTATATGCCTGGCAGTAAACATGCCTTTGAGTCAGCCTAGTCTTATAGGCAATTACGACATTCTCTATTTCTACTTTACTGAAAGGGATGGACTAACACAGGGGTTCTCAGAGTTCTTCCCTTGGTGACTCATTGCACTATTTGTGGTGGATCTTGGGCCTGGTAAGGCCAGGAAGCTGAAGAGTAAAAAGGCACATGACCCGCATGCATGCCAGTGCATGGCTTGCTTTATTGGCTGTGTCACACCACAGTTCTCAAATTGTTTCTTGACCCACTGGTGAGTCATGACCCAGTTTTTGGACCAGGAAGCGATGTGACCTGGCCAATGAAATAGGCCACACACATTTTATTATGCAGCTTCCTGGCTGTGGCTGGCCCATAACCCAGCAAAAACTGGGTTGCAATCTACCTTATATCAGACAAGTAGGCTATTCCACCCCACCCCCAAAGTTCTTATGGACGGGAACTGTGTCTTGCGATAGTGATCATTGCTTGTAGTATGTTGACTTTAATATTGGAAAAGAGTGTCTAAAATATCCCAAATGTTATGCTTTTTGGTCACTATTTGCAACCTAAATTAAACTGGGAAGAAAAGGATATGTGATAGGTCTTTGTCTCCTGGGAGATACCGGTTATGCTTGCAGAGAGAATAGCGAGAGTACCTGGTGCACTGGCAACTTCTTCATTCTCTCCTCTTTCTTCACCCTTGCTCCAGCCTCCCTGCAAAGCATGCATATTTAGCAGATGCACATAGCTGGTTCTTGGTGTTTTGACATCCTGAGTCTTGCAAGAAGAGAAGAATCTGTATGTGAATCATTGGCTTTTTCTAATCTATGTGGAGTTAAGATAGATATAAACTGTAAATCTTACAGACTTTGGCTTTGGTTAGGAACAGAAGTCTCTCTTTTTGTGTGTGTGCTGCCGCCGTTGATCATTCTATAAACTAGTAAAATCTGTATGCTTTTGAACTGCTGTGTCTGGCAGATTTTGTCGTCTTGTGCTGATGCAGTGGTTAGTGTACTCCAATTGAAACATTTATTTATTCAATAAAATTGGTGTAGTCTAGGCAAGCTATCATGCTACCTATATTAACCACATCCATTCCTTCTGGTCCTTAATACAGGCAGTCCTCAATTTACATAGGAATTGCGTTCCTGGAAAATTGTGCATATAAGCCGTTACTGCCTTTAGCGCTAATGGGGGATTGCCCCGCCCCACTGCAAGGGCTAGGCTGCAGCCGCTGCGCTCCCTCTGTGGCTGATTCAAACCTGGGGGAGGCAGGGCTGAGCGCAGACAGGCGCGAGGTTCCTGCTTTCCCGCTCAGTCTGGCTGGCAGCAGTGACCCTCAGCTGTCTGAGACTAGCTGACCGCTCTTTCGAGGGTCGGATAGGAATTTTTTTGCTGTCGTCCTGATTGGCGTTGGATGTCAGTTTTTTTTGCCTACCCCAGACTGGGTTATTTGGGTGGAGGAAAAGTTTTATTACCTATTTTTCCATAACTAGAACTGTCCTTTAAACTATTGGTCACTTGGCATTAAGTGTCCGGGGCACGGGTAGTTAGGGCATATTGGTGTACATCTAAGTGGGCAAATTTGGGGTGTGAGTCAGGACCACTCAGATGATTCCTAAGTGGCTCGAAGAGGCTGAGCTGGCAAACACCTCGACTGGACTGGCAGGGCCCTGCAGGATTCGTCTTGCGGGCCAGGCCGTCTCACTGACTTGACCCTTTGGGGGTGACAAAGAAAGGCTTAATCAGTACCTGGCACTGCACTGATGATTGCCTGGAGTCAGATGTTTTTGCCCAAGAGAAAAGGGGATGTTGATGGCTGGGTTCATTTCCCCTATGAAGAGCTTGAGGGTGAGGCTTAAAGACAGCATGGCCCCACCCTAAACCTGTTGCAATAAAGTTTGTTGTTAGAAAATAAAGTGGCCCTATTTAAATCCAAAGCTGCAGACTGGCATATTTATTTGGGGGGGTGTGTTTGTGGGTAAATCAAAACCATGTAAATGAAAAACTGGTTTC
>JAJKFI010037101.1:0-48510 GCA_029204185.1 Lerista edwardsae
TCTCTCTCTCTCTCTCTCTCTCTCTCTCTCTCTCTCTCTCTCTCTCTTCTAGCTTGCTCCTGAAACAGGGAGACATTGAGAGCACAATCCTAAACTGGAGTTAGGCCAGCAAAGTATGTTTGGACCACTCTCCGAGTCAGAGAGGCCAACACACAGAGATGCACTGTCCTCCCTGACTGTGATTGTGGTCCAAACACGCTTTATGGTGCCCCTTGTGCCAGCCTAACTTTGTTGGCCTAATTGTGCCAGCCTAATTCCAGGTTAGGATTGTGCTCTGAGTTGTTGTAGCTTCTTCAGGGTTGGAGTAAATTAGATGAGCTGAATGTTCCAGGATAGGACTATTTAGAAGCCTCAGTTCAGGGTCATATATTGGGAATGGAATTCTGCAAAGACATTTTCTGTTTTTCTGTATAGCCAATTGTATCAATTGATTGCAATGTTCCAAAGCAATATGATTTGCTTTGATTTGTGGCTTTTTAATTGGACCTTTTCATTGTGGGACCAATTCCTAACAATCTGAAGGGCTTCTGTTTTACTGTCTGATCTTGTGATCAGTAGTCATACAAAGGGTACTAGGGTGACTACTATTGATGGCGGGTGAAATTCATAATAGCACAGAAGAATTGAGATAGGTTCCTGTTATCCTCTTAATGAGGGACCATTGTGTCTTCCATTGCCGGTTGTCATAGCCATGGCACAGCTGCTGGGCAGGTTCAAGGTATCGGGCAGGAGTGGTGTGACCTGAAATGTTGCCTGCTACCACCTCTGGTCTGCTGTTCCCACTTCTGCATAATAAAAAACAAAAAGCTGCTTACAGTGCTTCTTGTTGGGCTCAATTGTGAAATGTGGGATTTAAGGGACCATGCAAATAAAGGACCTCCTTCAAGCATGCAGTCCCTATAAATCAAAGCAAAAGTCCTGCACTTCCACAATTGAAGAATCCTCACAAGGAGCACAGTAAGCACAGTAAGTGTATAAATCAGTGGTTCTCAAACTTTTTAGCACCAGGACCCACTTTTTGGAAAGGCAATCTGTCCAGGACCCACCAGAAATGATGCCATGGCTCAAAGTGCCGTCATTGTGATGCCAGAGCCTGCTGATTTCCTGAGAATGCAGCAATAAGTTGGGTTATTTCTCAGCCATTTTCTAATAGCACAGTGAATCAGAAAGGGGAAAAAAGCCTGTTTACAACATTGACACAAGCAAAAGAACCGCACAGCCTTCCCCCTTTCCAGCATCCCATCTTCCCATATTTTCAATATGACTGCTCTAGGTGCTTCACGACCCACCTGAAATTGGATTGTGGCCCACTGGTGGGTCCTGACCCACAGTTTGGGAACCATTGGTGTAGATGATCTGGTATCCACTCGTTTTTAGCAAGTGGAAAGTAGATTGATGCAGCTCCTCACCTACAGCAGGCTGGAGGGAGTTTTTGGCAGTGTCATACTCAGGTGAAGGGCACTCCTAATCTCCTGCCACCACAGCCTGCCACTGATGCATCCTAATGGGTGGGCTACCCTGGTCTTGGGTTCCATTCCCCAATCTCCACCTAAAACAGTCTGACATAGTGGGGATAGAAAGTTCTCTACCTGAGTCACTCAAGAACTGCTGCACACCAGTGTGAACAATACCGGCAAGATGCGCCAATAGTTTGACATGAGATAAAGCAACTTTATGCAATTATCCCTTTCCAAAGAAGACAGGAAGTTGCTTTCTTCCAGTGTCTGACAAGGGGGAAGTTGGGAAATAAGACTTGGCTCCATACATATGGGATGGAGGAATGAATGCCAGGACCAACAACCTGCCCTGACTACTGAGGATCAAAACTGATGAAATGTAGATCTGCAAATGTATCTCCTGTCTTTTTTTTTTTTACCTTGGCAAAGCTAGCCTCGGAAGAGTGCTCTGGTTTTGATGGTAGCAGTAGGTAGCAAGGATGGAGGTAATGTATAAGTCTTCCCTGTGTATTGTTTCCCAGTCAAAACTGCTCTTTTAAAAGTGCTGTTCGATCCTGTTTTTTTGTGGGGGAATGCAGGCACAATGGAGCTGTATTTTTATTTTTCCAGCTGGGCTAAGAAGGATGTGAGGTGAATGGTTTAGACAGGGAAAATGGCAAAGAGAAAAAAAAGCACCCTTCCCACTCCAGCAATACTGCCCTGTTAAAAACTCAATCCCTTTTTTAGTAAAAACACACAGTTTTGGGAGATCCAAGCATGGATCTGTTTATGAAAAAATCAACCCACCGTCTTCTCCCAGTGACTGAGAGAGGTGTCCTTGGTGGTAGAAACTGGAGATCTGTTAGCAAGAGCTGTAGAAAGTTGATTCCACGCATATTTTATAAAGAGCATAGAAAGAATGAATGGATTTGTTTAGACCAGAGATTATAAATTATGAATACCACCATATGTGAATGTGAATAACTTTTGGTGTAGTCTTGCCATGCAAAAGCAAGAAAGATAAAATGGAAATTTGCCCGATAATAATCCAAGGGTGGGGCTTATTCTAATATAGTACATAATGACAATGGACTTAGAAGCTAAAAATACTGAGGGTACAATCCTAACCTAGAGTTAGGCAGGCACAGTTAGGCCAGCAAAGTTTGGCTGGCACAAGGGACACCATATATAAAGCACATTTGGACCACTCTCGGAGTCAGGGAGGATGGCGAATGTCTGTGTGCTGGCCTCTCTGATTTTGAGAGTGGCCCAAACGTACTTTATGGTGTCCCTTGTGCCAGCCAAACTTTGCTGGCCTAACTCTAGGTTAGGATTGCTCTCTGATTGTATAAACAAGCTCTTTAGACTGCTCCCTTCTCAGTCTTTTTCCTTGCTAGTAATTAACCTATACCTTGGCTCTGTTTTGCCTTTTGTTCTGAGTTCTACATCATGATTCTGTTTTGTTTCATAGTGAAATGAATAGGTGGCAGGTGCCTGCACTGGTATAGTGTCATATAGCATTTCCTTTTCAGTTTGTGTTCTCTTTTTTTCTTAGTACCGAAGCTCCTGAAAACATGCACAAGGCCAGATCAGGTCTTGTTAGAGCAATATATGCTTGACTCTGGCCCAGCAGTAACTCTCCTGCGAAGGAAGCTTAGCGCAAGATGCTAAGTCGGGCATAAGCCTGAACCCGCTATGGGTTTTGAGCCAAAGCGTCTGATCTCCCAGACATACTGATTACAGAGCTCAAAGGACCATATGTGCATAAATGCCAAGTTTTGAAAAGAGGTAGTTTAGGTCCTTCCTCTGACCTTGAAACTCCTTCCATTACCAGTCTCTGCCACTTGAGCTGAATATAAAGCAAGAAAAACAAGGACATTGTGTTACTACTTGCATTCCTTCAGATCACATTCCTAATCATATATCTATATATATAAAAAAGAGCCTGGGTGTGTATGTATGTGTGTGTGTGTGTATGTATGTATGTATGTCTCGCATAGGCTCCGTAACGCCTGGAGCGATGGGCACGAAACTCGGCATGCATACACCTTGCGGTCTGGCGACAAACACTGCGGGGGTCGGGCCCCCCTAGCGCCCCCGGGGGTGGGGGTACGCGGGGGTCCCCGCTTGAAAACGGTCAAAAACGGCCAAAATCGGTGTCAAATCCACAGTTTCCGGGGTCGCCGAGATGAGCGACGACGCTCCTGATGCCATAAGAGTCCGGGTTCAGCCCCCCCTCGACGTGGGGGGCAAGAAGGGGTGCGAAACAAGACGTCCGCCATGCCCCGCTGTGACGCCTGGACCGATTGGCGCCAAACTCGGCATGCGGAAGCCTAGCGGCCTGGCGACAAACACTGTGGGAGTCGGGCCCCCCTAGCGCCCCTGGGGGTGGGGGTACGCGGGGGTCCCCACATGAAAACGATCAAAACTGGCCAATATCGGTGTCAAATCCACAGTTTCCAGGGTCGCTGAGATGAGCGGTGCCGCTCCCGACGCTGTGGGAGTCCGGGATCACCCCCCCTCGACGTGGGGGGCAAGAAGGGGTGCGAAAGAAAATGTCCGCCATGCCCTGCTGGAACTCCCGGACCGATTGGCGCCAGACGCGGCATGCGGAAGCCTAGCGGCCTGGCCACAAACACTGCGGGGGTCAGGCCCCCCTAGACCCCCCAGGGGTGGGGTATGCGGGGGTCCCCAAGTGAAAATGCTCAAAAACGGCCAATATCGGCGTCAAATCCGCAGTTTCCGGGGTTGCTGAGATGAGCGGAAACGCTCCCGATGCCGTCGGAGTCCGGGTTCAGCCCCCCCTCGATGTGGGGGGCGAGAAGGGGTGCGAAACACAATGTCCACCATGCCCCGCTGTGACACCTGGACCGATTGGCACCACACGCGGCATGCAGAAGCATCGAGTCCGTAGTTTCCGGGGTAGCCGGGACGAGTGGCGACACTCCCGATGCCGCTGGAGTCCGGGTTTGGGGCCCCCTCAGCATGGGGGGCCAGAAGGGGTGCAAAACAAAAAGTCCGCCATGCCATGCTGGAACGCCTGGAGCAACGTGCACCAACCCCGGCACGCACGTGCATTGCGGCCTGGCGACAAACACTGCGGGGGTCAGCCCCCCCTAGCACCCTCGGGGTGGGGGTCACAGGGGGCCCCACGTGAAGATGGCTGAAAATGGCCAAAATTGGCATCGACTCCATAGTTTTCGGGGTCGCCGAGATGAGCAGCGATGCTCCCGACACAGTTGGAGTCCGGGTTTGGGACCCCCTCAACGTGGGGGGCGAGAAGGGGTGCGAAACAAAAGGCCCACCATGCCCCACTGTGATGCCTGGACCGATTGGCACCAAACTGGGCATGCGGAAGCCTCGCGGCCTGGCCACAAACAGTGCGGGGGTCAGGGCCCCGTAGCACCCCCGGGGGCGGGGGTACGCGGGGGTCCCCACATGAAGACAGCCGGAAACGGCTGAAATCGGCATCGAGTCCACAGTGTCCAGGGGCGCCGGGACAACCGGCGACGCTCCTGACCCCGTTGGAGTCTGGGTTCGGACCCCCCTCAACGTGGAGGGCAAGAAGGGGTGCAAAGCACAACGTCTGCCATGCCCTGCTGGAACGCCTGGACCGATTGGCACCAAAGGCGGAAGCCTAGTGGCCTGGCCACAAACACTGCGGGGGTTGTGGCCCCCAGCACCCCCGGGGGCAGGGGTGCACAGGGGCCCCTGTGTGAAAATGGTCGAAAATGGCCAAAATCGGCATCAAATCCGTAGTTTCCATGGTCGCTGGCACGAGCGACAACGGTATCAACGCCACCAGAGTCCGGGTCTGCCCCCCCTCAGCGTAGGGGGTGAGAAGGTGTGCGAAACACAATGTCCGCCATGCCGTGCTGGAACGCCTGGAGTGATGCGCAGCAAACTCGGCATGTGCGTGCCTTGCGGCCTGGCGACGGACACTCCGGGGTTCAGGCCCCCTAGCGCCCCGGGGGGGGTGGGCTGCCCCAGGGCCCCTGTATGAAAACGGTCAAAACTCCCCCCTCGACATGGGGGGCAAGAAGGGGTGCGAAACGAGACATCCGCCATGCCCCACTGCGACACCTGGAGTGATTGGTGCCAGACATGGCATGCGTATGCCTTGTGGCCTGGCGACAAACACTGCGGGGGTCAGACCCCGCTAGCACCCCTGGGGGTTGGGGTACATGGGGTTCCCGTGAGAAGATGGTCGAAAATGGCTGAAAACGGCATTGAATCCATAGTTCCCGGGCTCACCGGGGCGAGTGGCAACACTCCCGACGCTGTTGGAGTCCGGGTTCGGCCTGGAGCGATGCGCACCAAACCTGGCAAGCGCGTGGCAACAAACACTGCGGGGGTCAGCCCCCCCCAGCCCCCCCGGGGGTGGGGGTATGCACAGGGCCCTGCAGAAATCGGTTGAAAACAGCCGTAATTGGTGTTGAATCTGTAGTTTCCGGAGTCGCCGAGGTGAGTGGCGATGCTCGCGATGCCATGGGAGTCTGGGTTCAGGCCCCCCTCAGCGTGGGGGCGGGAATGGGTGCGAAAAAAGATGTCCGCCATGACCCGCTGCAACGCCTGGAGCGATTGGCGCCAGACTCGGCACGTGCATGCCTTGAGGCCCGGTGACAAAAACTGCAGGGGTCAGGCTCCACTACCGCCCGCAGGGGTGGGGTGCACGGGGCCCCCTGCATGAGAATGGTCAAGAACGGACAAAATCTGCATCAGACCCATAGTTTCCGGGGTCGCCGAGGCCTGAGGCAGAGGGCCAAGGCAGGGGGCGAGGCAGGGGGCCTGAAGTGAAGACGGCCGAAAACGGGAGAAATTGGCATCGAGTCCATAGTTTCCGGGGTTGCCGAGGAGCCCGGTGACGCTCCCGACGTGGTTGGAGTCCGGGTTTGGCCCCCGTCGGCGTGGGGGGCGAGAAGGGTGCAAAACTCATAAACTCTGGAAGATCATTTTGTTACCCGGGCAACGCCGGGTAACAAAAAGCTAGTTAAAATAATAAAAAGAGATAAGGTGATTTATGTTGCATGATTCTAACCAATCTCTTTATCAACCAATTCACATTCATTCTAATTTAGGCTTTCTAGCAGTTCAGGTTCTGCAAAATGTTCTTGTAAGGGAACCTTGGTGAAAATCCCTGATTGCACCCTATTAGCTATATCAATTTTTCACCTCTGTTAACTCTCCTGTTATCTAAGATGTTCCCATCAGTAATCCATATCTTAAAATGGTTATCAAATCATTCAGAAGCAAGAGCTATTTTACTCTGTTTGTCCTCCTCCTTACCCAACTGACTGGTAAACAAAGATCTTAGTAAACAAAGTTGACCAGTTCCTTGTGTTATGAAGCCCATCCAGTTCCTAACAGTTGGAAAGTCAAGGACCCAGGTGACCCACACCCCCATATCCAGTCCCGCAGGTGAAACCAGGTTAACACCTATAGGTTATAAAAACTGAGGTCCCCCCCCCCAATATATCAGTGCATATAGCCTGGTCTGACATTAGAAGCATCTCATGTTTCACAGGGGCTTGTCTGGCTACATGTGGGTGCAAGCTTGCACCCACATGTAGTACATAAGGAGGGAGAGTATTTGGAGAAGTCATGTTGGTGTGCTATTCTTTGCCCAACCTATTCCGCCTAAACCATCCTTTATTACTCTGTAATTCCTTAAGGACCTTATTTTTCCCCTTTCCCCCCTTTTTGACTTGTTCTAAGAAAAGAGAAAATTCTCCAAAAATTACTATGGAATAAACTCTTTTATAACTAGTTTAACCGACCTGATCTCGGTTCATTCAGTAGGAACTCAATAGGTTGCTCCATCTTACTAGCTCATGGCCTTTGCTACTGTTGGGCTTTTAAGGCCATGACTTTTCAGCCACTGCTTCACAGTATAACATAATCTTTTCACACCGGGACCCCCTTTTAAGAATGACAGTCAGTCCAGGACCCAGCAGAAGTGATGTCATGGCCAGAAGTGCTGCCATTGTTATTCCAGAACCTGCTGCTTTCTTGAGAATTATTGAGGGTTATTTCTCAGCCATTTTCCAATGGCAAAGTAAATCAAGAAGTCTATTTACAACCTTGACACAAGCAAAACCACCACACAGCCCTCCCCCTTTCCAGCATAACATCTTCCCATGTTTTCAATATGGTTGCTCTAGGTGCTTCGTGACTCATCTGAAAGTGGCTCGCGACCAGTGATGTCATCTGGGCGTGCCAGGAACCGGAACACCCAGATGATTGACAGCCCTCCGCCCCTATGGCGGAGGGCTGCCATGCCTCCCTGAGCCTCACAGCGCCCGAATCGCTCCATTTTAGAGTGATTCGGGACACAAGGGGGGGAGGGGGGGCCCAGGAGCAGCTCACCCGCCCTCCGGAGAGGCGGTGCGGCCTGGGCCCGTCCACAGAACTGGCGGAACTGCATACCAGGCCGTTCCGCCTGGATGACGCCACTGCTTGCGACCCACTGATGGGTCCTGACCCACAGTTTGGGAACCACTGACTTGTGGGACTGTTCTGAGAATAAAATGCAATAAGCCATTTATGCCACCTTGAGCTCGTTGGGAAGAAAAATAATAATTACACACCCCACCTGAGCATGCATAGGCTCGCTGTCTTAGACACTGCCATATACCAGTTCCTTCCTTGCCCCAAGACCAATCAAAGAAAAGTGAATTTGTCTTCGGGAGTCCTTATCATTATTGGAGCTTTTATTTCCACACAAGGGAAACCTTAAAAGAAAATGATGAATGATGCCAAGAAGAAAAATATTCGATCCCCAAACCTTACAATAGATGGTTAGCAGTGGCTACATCATACCAAGCAAGTGATCATCTTAGTTTCTTGAAGTGTGAAAATGGCTGCTGCCGATGGCTAGTGATGGCTTCACACACTGAGAAGTTGTCTTAAGCCCTTTGAAGCTTGCTGTGACAGCGTCCCCTTCTCTTATTTTACTCTTGCGGACATACAGTCATGCCATTCAGAAAGCGAAGTCCCAGCAGGCCCAACTGTGTGAGCGGTGAAGCATCGAAGCCTCACGTTGTCCTTCTTGTCTGAAATCCTCCAGACAGAACCGTCCTCTCTGTCTAGCTCAGTTCATTGTTCGTATAACTCTCTCTCTCTCTTTTTGACCTCAGAGTTCTTCATCTGTGAAGAATTCCCCAATCGAGGTTAAAAATACTCTCTGCACCAACCTCAATCAAAGTTAAAAATACTTCACGGCTTGGGACCAGTGTACTTGAGAGACCTCTTTCTTCCCTAAAGTCTGTTCCGCTCTCTTCGGTCATCTGAGGAGGCCCATTAAGGGCGCAATCCTAACTTGGAATTAGGCCAGCGCAGTTTGGCCGGCACAAGGGACACTGTAAAGTATGTTTGGACCATTCTTGTAGTCAGAGAGGCCAGCATACAGATGTGCACCATACTCCATAACTCCTAAGAGTGGTCCAAACGCATTTGATGGTAACCCTGGTGCTGGCCTAAATGTGCTGGCCTAACTCTAGGTTAGGATTGCACTCTAAGAGAAGATAGGGGATGGTGGTGAGAAATAGGGTCTTCTTGGTGAGGGGGGGGGCGCCTATATTGTGGAACTCATTCCCCTTTGAGTTGAGACCAGCTCCTTCATTGCTAAACTTTTGGTGAGGTCTGAAAACATTTTTATTTCAGAAAACTTCTGACACTTAGTAAAGTGATGGCTGCTTTTTTTTTTTAGTAGTTTATGTTTAAAGGGTTTTTATAGCTGCTGCATAGCTTTTATTGTATACCAGCTGTTTGACCCAGTGTTGCCCGGGCAACAAATTATCCCGAACGTGGATTCAAACGGCATCGGGAGCGTCGACATTAGTCTCAGTGACTGCGGAAACTACGGATTTGACACCAATTTTGGCCGATTTCGACCATTTGCACGTGGGGGCCCCTGCGTACCCCCCCGGGGGCGCTAGGAGGGTCTGACCCTCCGCAGTGTTTGTCGCCAGACTGTAAAGCATACGCGTGCCGAGTTTGGTGTAAATCGCTGCAGGTGACCGTTTTCATGTGGGCCCCCCCAGCATACCCCCACCCCCGGGGGCACTAGGGGGCCCTGACCCCCACAGTGTTTGTCGCCAGTCCGCCAGGCATGTGCATGCCGTGTTCCAGGCGTTCCAGTGAGACATGGCAGACGTTCTGTTTCGCACCCCTTCTCGCCTCCCATGTCGAGGGGGGGCGAACCCAGACTCCAACAGCATCAGGACTGTCGGCACTTGCCTCAGCGGCCCCGGAAACTACAGATCCGACACCGATTTCGGCCGTTTTCGACCATTTTCACATGAGGCTTCCCATGTACCCCCACCCCTGGGGGCGTTAGGGGGGGTCTGACCCTCATAGTGTTTGTCACCAGCATATGCGCGCCGGGTTTGGTGTAAATCACTCCAGGTGACCGTTCTCATGTGCCCCCCGCATACCCCCACCCCTGGGGGCGCTGGGAGGGCCTGACCCCCTCCGTGTTTGTTGCCAGTCCGCCAGGCATGTGCATGGCGAGTTTGGTGCCAATTGGTCCAGGCGTTTCAGCGGGGCATGGCGGATGTTCTGTTTTGGACCCCTTCTCACCCCCCACGTCGAGTGGGGGCAAACCCAGACTCCAACAGCATCAGGACCATTGGCGCCTGTCTCGGCGGCCCCGGAAACTACAGATGCAACACTGATTCCGGTCGTTTTCAGCCATTTTCACGGGCCCCTCACGTACCACCACCCCTGGGGCCACTAGGGGGCCCCGCCCCCCCGCAGTGTTTGTCACCAGGCCGCCAGGCATCCGCATGCTGGGTTTGGTGCCAATCGGTCCAGGCGTTCCAGAGAGCATGGCACAGGTTTGGTTTCGCACCCCTTCTCGCCCCCCACGTCAAGGGGGGGGGGCCAAACCTGAACTCCAGCGATGTTGGGAGCGTCGCCGCTTGTCTTTCAGACCCCGGAAACTACGGATCCGACGCTGATTTCATCCATTTTCGACCATTTTCACGTGGGGCCCCCGTGTACCCCCACCTCCGGGGGCACTAGGGGGTCCGACCCCCACAGTATTCGTCACCAGATTGCAAGGCACACCCCTGCCAAGTTTGGCATCAATCGCTCCAGGCGTTCCAGGAGGGCATGGTGGACGGTTTGTTTTGCACCCCTTCTCGCTCCCCCCCACGCTGAGGGGGGTGCCAAACCCGGAGTCAAACGGCGTCGGGGGCATCGCCGCTCGTCTTGGCGACCCTGGAAACGACGGATTCAACACCGATGTCGGCTGTTTGCGATCATGTTTAAGTTTCACCCCCCTGCACCCCACCCCTGGGGGTCCTAGGGGGGTCTGATCCCTGCAATGTTTGTTGCCAGGCCACAAGTTTTATGCATGCCAAGTTTCGTGTTAATCGGTCCAGGCGTTGCGGAGCCTATGTGGAATATACATACACATACATAGACAAACATGTACACACACACACGCACATGCACACGCACACGCACAAACACACATTCTCTTTTTTATATGTAGATGTTACAGTTTTATTTGTATTTTAATTGCTTTATGTTTCTTTGCTCGTTTATATTTTTTATCCTTTATGTATTTTTAACAATTGTTAGCACCTTGGGTGCCCTTCAGGGAGAAAGGTCAAGGTTTCCCACGATCAAATGGTCTAGTCATGACCGACTGTAGGGGGGCAGTGCTCATCTCCGTTTCTAAGCCGAAGAGCCGGTGTTTGTCCGAGGACAAGCTTCCGTGGTCATGTGGCCGGCATGACTATGTGCTGAGATGCACGGAATGCCGTTACCTTCCCACCGAAGTGGTTCCTATTTTATCTACTGTTATTTTTACTTGCTTTTGAACTCAAAGGTTGGCAGGAGCTGGGATAAGCGATGGGAGCTCACTCCGTCATGCGGTCTTGAACTGCCAACCTTCCAGTCAGCAAATTCAGCAACAACGGTTTAACCCACAGCACCACCATGTGCCCTTGGGGGGGGAGAAAGGCGGGTTACAAATTGAATAAATAAAATTTCTTCACCCCATCCTCCCAATTTCCATTCACAATATTTTTATTTAAAAAAAAACAGGTGGAAATCCCCCCCCCCCCCAAAATACAATGGAATAAAAGAGAGCCACAATTTTGGGTAGTTTAATGGAAGGAGGAAGAGTGGGGTTGGGTTTGATTTGAGCCCATTGTGGCTGGACTCAACAGTTTCAGTGCTTCAGACAAAAAAATGGTCTGGTTTCAGGATACGTGATCCCATGTCTTCTTACCCTTGGAGGGGGGGCTGGTGTATAGGTGGGCTTTAAGAATTTTGTAGAAAGCTCTGCTCTGGATTTTTTTTCTTTCTGAAGCCACATAGCATACCCACCAGTTGTCCCTATTTACTGGTTGTTAAAGTTCTGCTACTGCAAGTCCTCAGCTTCATCCACCATGGCTCTAGATCAGCAGTTTTCAACCACCTTCATCTTATGGCATACCAAGAAGGCCCTCAAATTGTCAAGGCACACCACTGGTTTTTTTGACAATTGACAAGGTACGCCAAAGTGCAGGCGGGGAGACCCTTGCCTCACAATGGCCCTACTAATAAATGACCCTCTCCCAAACTCCCGTGATATACCTGCAGACCATTTGTGGCACACCATTGTGTTGCGACACAGAGGTTTAAAATGGCTGCTCCAGACATTTCTATCTCTGAGGGCCGATTACATTTTCTGTGGTAGAACCTTCCCTGTGGAGCTCCCAGTTGCTTTAGGCCTGGAGGCCTACAGCAGCTTGTTGGGGACGTCAGAAAGATGGTGAAAAGACATCAGAAAGATGGTGGGAAAGCATTTAGTTGACAGGTGGCTGCTGAACAAGTGTGTGTGAGCTCTTGTTCAATTAGCTTACTGTTTTAATGTTTTTTTTATGTATAATACATTGTTATCCCCCTGTTTTTGATCTTGGAACTCAGCAGTGTTCATGAGGTTCCCAGGCAGTCTGTCATGAGGGTACTTGTTTTACCAGGAACTGATCAGAGCTTACCGGCACTTTCTGCCGAGCTTCAGTAAGGGGGCTACGTGCTCCAGGCCCATGCCACAGTTCAGATTAAGGTCTCTAGTACAACAGTGTTTTAGTGTTTTGAACTGTGAAAAGAGCTTGCTGGTAGGCTGTCTGGTAGGCTCGTAATAGGAGAATACTTATGTGGTATGCACACCGTCTTGTAGTACGTCTGGCAATGCGACAGCCAAAATCCACTTTGCTTTACCTCACTGCCTCACTTGTTTGGTATGCTGTCTCCTCTTCCCCCCTCCCCACCCCCCGCCCCACAGCCCAATGTCTAATCTTGAAAAATATGTAGAACAAAACCTTATAAGCTGGCGCAACCTGGTTGCTTTAAACTCATAGTGTCGTGCTTGAAACTGTGATTGTCTGCTGCCACTGGCTGTGTGGTGAGGAGATCTTTCCTGTGCTGTGCAAATGGTCAGTAAAAATAGTTCTCTTTGGGCTCATTTATCTGAGCACAGCAGTAGACATTTCTCCTCAGTGGGCTAATAGCATAGGGGACAGATACTCAAAAAAGAGAAGCGCGGAGGAGTGTGGTGGAGACGCCCTCGCTTAGCACTCTTCTACCCTCCACACTACTTCTAACACAATAAAATGGTTGGACCTTGATGCTAAGTGGGACTCCTCTTAGATTTGTTTGTTTTTGGTCTTGCTGCAACAGACTGTAGAATCGGCTTCTAAGGTTGATTACTTATTCCAGTTTGTTTCTTTGCTTTATGTTTGTACCCCATATTTCCTTCAGGAAGTTCAGAATGATATAGAATAGCTAAAGGCCCTGTCCTGTCCAGCATTCCAGCACCAATGCAGCCATGCCAGTGGGGCGTGCGCTGCATCCAGCTGTGGGGCAGGGGGATAGTGATAGAAACCTCCTCAAGGTAAAGCAATGTTTGTTCCCTTACTTTGGGGCTGCATTGCAGCTGCCTTGGTGCTTGACAGTTGGATAGGATTGGGCCCTAAGTCTGGAAGGCCAAAATACTGTTTCCCTGACAAAATCAGGAAGTGGAAACAAAAAACCCTCCCTGAGGCCAACTTTGAACTCTGGTGATTTTGAATTGGTGCTCCCTAGACTGGAGTTTGTGGGCCCAATCCTTTTCAACTTTCCAGTGCTGATGCTGCAGGGCCAACGAGGTATGCGCTTCATCCTGCAAGGGGGTGGGGACAGGGATGGAGGCCTCAAGGTAACATTTATTTCCTTGCCTCGGAACTGCACTGCGGCTGCATCGGCACTGGAACGTTGGATAGGATTGAGCCCTTTACCTGCAAAACCATTCCTTCGGTCTGAGCTATTTCTTGGGCACATTTTGATGTGGCAATTCTACACCAAAGTGGGAAAACATCACATGTCCTCCAGAATCCCTGAGCTCATGGATGAATCCAGTTCTTACTCAGCGTTTGCTGTCATCTCCTCTTGCAGCTTGGATCATGGGGAGCAGTAAGAGCAAATCCAAAGACCCCAGTCAACGTAGGCGCAGTCTGGAGAGCACAGAGAATATCCATGGTGGCTGCTCAGCTTCTCAGACACCCAGCAAGACCCCTGCTTCAGACACCCATCGAACTCCCAGTCGACTGTTTGGCAGCACAGCGCCAGAACCAAAGCTCTTCGGGGGGCTCCAATACATCGGATATGGTCACTTCTCCTCAGCGCTGTGGTGCTCTTGCTGGTCAGTATGATGTTTCATTCTAGCTCTGACTTCTTTCACCAATCCGTGGAATATTCCTCTGTAAGTCTAAACTTCTAGGAAGGTGCATGGGGTAGTTTTCAAAAATCGAAACTTGCTAAGGGCCAAACAACACATTAAATGCATTTTTGTGTTTAATATAGCAATATTGGTTCCCCACAATGCAGTTTAGGACCATAGTGTGTGGGAATTTGGGTATAACTCTTTCTGTGTTATTGTTCCAATGCAACACATAATCACGCACACCCAGTGGTGGCATTCAAATAAATTAACAACCGGTTCTATAATGTCATTGCCTGAGCCAAAAAAAACCCAAAGCCAGCCGAGGTAAGCGAGTGGGCGGGGCCTGGCCATTTAACAACCGGTTCTATAGAACCTGGGAGAACCCCCTGAATGCCACCACTGCGCACACCCCTCTGAATGAGGGAGATCTCAACCTTTCTCTCTGTGTCAAAGCTAAAACTACCTCATCCCCTCATCCTGTACAAAGCTGCATTTTGTAGAAAGACAGAAATGCGTTTAACCTCCTGTGTAGTTTGATTAAAGGTAAAGGTTTCCCCATGACCGAATGGTCTAGTCGTGACCGACTGTAGGGGGCGGTGCTCATCTCTGTTTCAAAGCCTGTAGAGCCGGCGTGTTTGTCCGAGGACAAGCTTCCGTGGTCATGTGGCCGGCATGACTCTACGCCGTAGCGCACAGAACGCTGTGACCTTCCCACCGAAGTGGTCCCTATTGATCTACTTGCATTTTAGGTGCTTTCGAACTGCTAGGTTGGCAGGAGCTGGGACAAGCAACAGGAGCTCACTCTGTCACGCAGTCTTGAACTCCCAACCATGCGGTCGAAAGCCCAGCAACAGCGGATTAACTCGCTGCGCCACCACGTCCCTGTCGCTTGTTTGATTACCAGTGCCCCAATCCTACTGGGACTTACAGCAGCTGATCGTGTGATCTATAAGTCCTAATATAGCACAGCAAAAAGAGCACATTGCCACGTGCGGTAGGATCACTGGAGCAAACAGCTAGATGCCCCACACATGTGCTAACAGCTCACCCAGGTCATGCTGAAGCAAGTAAAGGGATCAGAGTGGGGCATGCATGGGGCATGAGAGTGACAATAACGCATGCAGGGATCCTATCCTTTTCCTAGCTTAACACACTCCTTGAGGCTCCTCAGACATATGCCACCTAAATTGGCACAGGCACATTGGTAGCCAGGCTGCCTACAGAGAGACAAGTAAAAAACATCTTGGCTGTTTAGTCACCCCTTCATCATAGGATGAAGTTGGCATTGCTACATCAGCTGATGGGGGGATAGGATTGGGTCTTCAAAAGATGCCGGTAGATATGGTTTCGAAAAGGTACTGCGACCATCTAGAGCAGTGGTTCTCACTTTTTAGCATTGGGAGTGGACTCACCTAAAAAAAAAAGTTTCGCTTTATCAGCAGGCTATAATGGTGTTTGGGCAGTAGTGCGCCCTCCAAGTCACAGGTTGTTTAACCCTTGATGCACAAAGCCTAATCTACCCTGTCAGTTTTGTGAACCACCAAAAATGGGGCATGACCCACTGGTGGGCCATGGACTCACAGTTTGAGATAATCATGATTCAAGTGCATTAATTTATTCAACTCATGCTGCTGTTAAGATACAATTAAAGCCCTAAATTAAAGTTATTGTGGAATAGTGGTTGGTTTAATTTATCTGAATTGGTCTTTGCAGGTGGAGTCACCACATTTGTGGCCCTCTATGACTATGAATCACGGACAGAATCGGATCTTTCTTTCAAGAAAGGGGAACGTCTCCAAATCCTCAACAACACGTATGTATCTTTTGCCCAGGTGTTGTAATGTATTTAACTTCCTTTTTTCAGTGAAACTTTTTCTCTGGTTGCATCTTTCAGTTGTCTCTAGAAGCAAGAAAAGAAAATACAGCACTGGGTGTTTTCGTTTTGTTTTTAATTTTTGCTTCCTCTTTTTCTCCAATTCCTTTTGTCTGCTGAAAGGTTATTTAGGTCATTTTGAATTTCTGGGCTTAGATGGAAGGGCATTAAGTTCTGACTACTATCTATGTCCTGCTGTTCTAATCCCCAGTGGATCATAATATTGGTTCCAAGGAGCAGGTCAAACTGTTCCTAGGTGCATTGGTTTCCTTCTGCCCTTCAATTAATCTCCTAGTTTCTTCTCCCAATGTAGGAAAAGCCTGGGTTTCATTCAGCCATTGTACATATAGGCTTGCAAACTGTTCTTTCCTCTTTCTTTCAGAGCTGCCAATGAAAGACTATAGGCCTTGAAAGATTCTCCATATAGCAGCCCTCCCCAGGCTTGAGTACTTAACTATTCATTGCATGGCATTCAGTGCCTCCTCCACAATAGTGTTTAACTAAACAAGAAGAATGGCATGTTGATGGCATTGTGTCTCGCCTATATCCCATTTCATTGACTGCCTCTGAGTGGGATGGAGAAATTCTGTGAATGATGCCATTACATGTAATAAGAACATACGAAGAGCCCTGCTGGATCAGGCCAAAGGCCCATCTAATCTGGCTTCCTTTATCTCACAGTGGCCCACCAGGTGCCTCGGGGAACACACAAGCCTGCATCCTGTTGCCACTCCCTTGCACCTGGCATTCTGAAGTAGCCTACTTCTAATGTAAGGAGGTTGCACAACCCATCATGGCCTATTCCTCCAGAAATCTATCCAATCCCCTTTTAAAAGCACCTAGGCCAGATGCCATCACCACCTCCTGTGGCAAGGAGTTCCACAGATTGATTAATTAATTAATGTCTTGCTTTAACACCATGGTACTAGGAACATTTGGGAGAAGACAATGAGGCAGTGGCCACATGTCTCCTATAAAGTATAGTTAAGTTTTGACCCTCTTATTCACATCTCTGAATAGGAGCAGATTTTCACATTCCTGTTTGGAGATGTTGAACCAACACTGTTGCCCTGTAATTATGAAGACAAACAGGATAAAGACTGTAGCGCACTTAGCACATTAAAAGCACATTGTAAACAATTAATGACATTATTGCCATATGACTGGGCAGATGGAAGTGGCCTCTTTGAAGCAGATGTTGCACCCTCCCCTTGTGTCCTCCTGACGAGTGTATTTTTTCATTAATTGCTTTGCAATTTAAAAAGATTGCATTTGCCTTATAGGCCATCTTTTTCACCTGCTCAGCTCTCCCTCTCCTCGCCTGAAATTGCCCAGCACAATGAGACCTTTACAAAAGGCTGTGTTGTCATTTTTACAGGTGTATTCTTCTGTCTTCTCTTCCTTTAACAGGCAGCATGCATCTCACTACTAAATGCAGAGGATATTCTCAAACACACACCATGCTCTGCTTGAAAGCTTCCCAAAGGCACCTGTTAGAGACAGACTGTTTGACTAGAGAATCCTTTTGGCTTGTTCTAATGTAGTTGTTTTCATGTTAAAATAGGAATGAGTGGGTTCCCTCAATTCCACTCCATTCCACTATCCCTTGGGTTCTGCTTTGTTTGAATTCTGTCTGGAACTGTGGGCTTCGGGACATCCGTTACAGATCATGTGTGTGCCTTCTGAACCCAGCCTTTGAAAAGCAAGAAATCTTCCACTGTTTGCTCTCCTATGGGAAGAATTTTTTTAAACCCACCATTTCTGATAATTAAAAGAGCTGTGCAATTCCAAGTTACAAAAAATACACATACAAATGGTTTTTTAAAAAATGTTAGACAACATTGAGAGCGCAATCCTAACTTGAAATTAGGCCGGCACAATTAGGCCAGCCACGTTTGACTGGCACAAGGGATACCGTAAGTACGTTTGGACCACTCTCTGAGTCAGAGAGGCAAGCACACAGACGTGCACCCTCCCTGATTTCGAGAGTGGTCCAAACACGCTTTACGGTGGTCCTTGTGCCAGCCAAACGTTGCTGGCCTAACTGTGCCGGCCTAATTCCAAGTTAGGATTGCACCCAAATTAGTTCCCTGTGCAAAGCACCAAATCATTCAAGGGGCTGATGTCACATTGTGACGTTTACTAAGCAGACTCAGTTGTACAGGATGGTTTGCCGTTGCCTTCCCCAATCATCTTTACCTCCAACAAACTGGGTATTTATTTTACCAACCTCAAAAGGATGAAAGGCTGAGTCAATCTTGAGCTGACTACTTGAGAACCTGACTTCCTTCGGGATCAAACTCAGGTCCTAGGGAGACCTAGGACTGCAATTCTTTAGCCTACCACTCCACACTCTTGTTAGAACAACATTTCTAAAATATGATTCCTAAAACGGATTCTCACTTTTAAAAAAAGTTTTGCTCTATTAATCTAGTGAAGCAGAACATCTAGGGAGGAACCTGGCAGAGATGGATTTTATAAGCATCCCTAAGTGGAGGGAAATTGGGAGTGTATTAACATGCAGTGTAATTCTGTGCATACAGACTCGGAAGTAAGCCCCAGAGTGTTCAGTGGAGCTTGCTCCCAGGTAAGACTCCATAGAGAGTTAATCCAAGATTGCAAGGCATTTTGACACAATGCATTGTCCATCAATTAAAGATGTTTGGCTAATCCAAGTGTCTTCAGTCCCTCACTCTTCAGACTATACACTGTGAGTGAGTGCTACAAAGGATGTGTGGCATGGCTTTGTAACATGGCAGCCAGGATGTCACAATTCATTTTTTCTTGGTCAGTAGAAAACCTGTCTAAGGGTTGTTCCACCACCCATATATTTATGGGTGGAGCGGGGGCACAGTTGAGACCTTAGAGGAGTTGTTTTCAGACATTCTAGCTTTAGGGTAAACCTTTTCCATGTCAGCTTGTCTGCCAAGGAATCTCTGAGCATGGCAGAGCATTCTGGGAGATTATCTAGAACAGTATCAAACATAAGGCCCCCGGGTAGGATGCTGCCCACCAAAACACGTTATCTGATGCTTGGCCTCTCCCAGGATCACAATGAGCTGCTGAGTTGTGCCGAGATGTTACTGTTAAAAGGGTGGCCTGCATGATAATTGGGCTCTCCCATATCTTGAAAATATGTTCACGGTTGATTTATTTTCTAATCTGCTATTTGCATCCAATGAGTTCCTAAGTAAGAAAAAAGTGCTTATATCTGGTCATGACTTGGTTAATGACATCGTTTCTGGCCCTCAGCAGCCGTAATGAATACTGTTTGGCCCATTGTATGAAATGAGTTTTATTTTGACATCCCTGATCTAGGATATACAATGCCAGACATGTTTTCCACTGAGCTGTTCATAGAAGAACTCCAGGGTTCCCTGGTAAACAACTTGCAAACCACTGTCTTTAGGGCTATTGGCTCTTATGTGTGTGTCCATCCCATTCACTTTTGAAGAGCATCTTAAAAACTGCAATTCTTTTAATCTAAGCCCTGTATCTTTCTCTCTCTCTCTCTCTCTCTTATATCCTGTTCTTCATGCTTTCATTTAGGAGAAAGGTGGATGTCAGGTGTGTATCTTCTATTTGATTTTGGCATAAACAGAAAAACTAACCTGATTTCTGCTGTCTAAACAATGCGGGAGGGAGGAAGGATTGGAGGAAGCCAGAAGGCAATTTTGGATTTGGAGTGTGTGTGTGTGTGTGTGTGTGTGTGTGTGTGTGTGTGTGTGTGTGTACACGCATGCACTCTGAACAAAATTTGTCCTCACCTTCAGCATAACTCTATCCTGCTGACTTAGGGCACAATACAATACTGGTATGCTGGAATCTGTTCATTTGAATGTGGAGAATGGGAATTAAATGGTCTGGGTTCTGATCTGGTTTAGTTACACCCAACTAGCAAAGGTCATGGTTGCAAGATACAGGCATGTCCCGGTATCGGCTGGTGCTTTGTTCCGGACCCTCCTGGGGATACCTGAAACCATGGATACTGGGGACCCCTTTTCAAAGACGGGGAACATCAGCAGTTTTGCTGCAATAAGGTATTAAAGGAAGAGTTCAATGTTCCCCTATCTTTTTAATCGGCACCCCAGTATCCATGATATTTGTGGATAACTGAAACCATGGGTGCCTGTACTAATTCTGTATAATTTTGCTTTTCCCCACCTCCCATCTGTTTCTCTCCTTCATTCATGATTTCCTTATTAAATTAACCACAATGGGAACTACACAGTCTAATGCATGCTGGATTGCAGCCAAAGTCTGCAACATGAAGTTTTGCCATGGGACAATGAAAGCGACAAATGGTTGCTCCTCTTGCTGTTCTGTTTCCCAACAAGTTCTCACTCTGCATGCATGCAGCCAGCTGACCCAAATGCACTGTTTCTTGCCTGTGCAATGCACAATGAATGCGGTATGCATCCCTTGAAGTTCAGTAGGGTGAGAAAAAGCTGCAGCAGCAAATGCTTTATATTTAGGCTTAAATAAATACAGCTTCTTCATAATATGCGCCTGCAGCAATTGTCACACAAAAAAAAAGCTGGCCAGGCCTCTAAGCACGGGGATGAAATAGGGGTTTTTCTGGATAATCTGCTGATTCACCAAGCAAAAAATATACCTTGTGCAAGTCAGGTAGGGCTAAGATTCTCCTTGGTTTTCATCTAAAATGTTTCTTAAACTCCGGCAGCCTAGTCCTAAGCTGCCCAGCATCCAGAGGAACAGTGGTACCAAAATGGCTGCCGCTGGATCCTCTGAGTGCTGTGGCAGTTGCCAGAGTCTTCTCAGGGGAAGGGGACATTCGCCAGTGGCCTATTCGTGGCAGGGTCATTCTTTGTCATATGGGAAGCTCCTCAACTCACTTTAAAGTAAAGCCCTGGCCCCAGCAATGGGTCTGCTAGAGTCTGCATGGGCTATTTGGCCAGTACGGTATTTAGAAGGCCCCTGTCTGGCTGCCCAGCCCGAAACGGAGCATAGGATCTGGTGGTGCAGGCCTGGACCTGATCCTCCCCCCTGCCCAGTTCCACCCTCTCCCTGCCCCCCACCCTGAAAAGCACTTACCGCTGGCCGGTGCTGATGGAGCACTGGCTGGCCTCCCACTTGGCACTGAGGCCCAGCGTTGATTGGCACTGGGCCACCGCCACTGCTCCCCCCTCCCGCAATGCTGCAAATGTGCTTTAGAGCACATTCATGACACTTTTAGATGGCAGTATGCGTGTAAAGGTTTCCCCACAACTGAATGGTCTGACTGACTGTAGGGGGCGGTGCTCCTCTCCATTTCTAAGCCCAAGAACCGGCAGTTGTCTAAGAACAAGCTTCTGTGGTCATGTGACCAGCATGACTATATGCCGAGATGCACGGAACGCCGTTACCTTCCCACCGAAGTGGTACCTATTTATCTACTGGCATGTTTACATGCATTTGAACTGCTAGATTGGCAGGAGCTGGGACAAGCGACAGGAGCTCACTCCGTTGCTTGGTCTTGAACTGCCAACCTTCCTGTCAGCAAGCTCGCAACTCAGCAGTTTTAACTTGCTGCGCCACCATGCCACCATTGTTTGCGTGCCCTACAAGCTATAAGAGTTTCAGGATGGGGTCCTAAGGCATGTAATTTGTGTGTGTTCGTGTGTGTGGTTAAGCAGTGGCATTCCTATGGGGGGGGCAAAATGCTAAGTTCTGCAGGAGCCTGAGCTCCTGTGTAACACTTCCCCCTTCCCTCCATAACCATTCGCAGCTTGGAGAGCTGGCTCAGAGGCTTTGCTCTCTGAGCTGTAAATGGCTCTGTAGGCGAGGGGGAGGGGCCATGTTGCAAAGGAGCTGCAGAACTTAGTATATTTCCCCCCATAGGAACACCAGTAGGTTAAGGCCTACATTGTCAAGGTTAGCAAATGTTCAGAACTTAAGTCTCTCTTGAAATATTAATGTTTTTCGGCAATAATCTATTCATACTTTTAAATAAAATTCTTGTGATCTTCAGTATGGGGGCATCAGTGCTGCACAGGAAATCAAATTCTGCACATTTCTTGCTTCTGAGATGCTTGCCTTAAGGATTTAATTCAAGCTAGGATTGAGTGCTACTACTCAACATAGACAGACAATACTGAAACATATTAGTGTTGTAGCTTGTGAGGAAGCTCCCTTAAGCAGGTTATATTTCTTGAACCTCTCACTATAGAAATGGGGCTGGCATCCTAACTTAAATGTTGCAGGAAAGCTAAATCAATGTGTGTTTCTCTTGCCCTTAAATGGTAAAGACAGATATTGATCTGACTGAATGTGCTGGTTTATAGGTATTTGGCATACTTTCTAGGTACAAAACAAGTGAATGAAGTGTAATAAAATATTGTGAATATTCGCAATTTCAGAATTGTCTCTTCCATTAGGAACAAAATGATCCCGTGTGTGTGTGTGTGTGTGTGTGTGTGTGAGAGAGAGAGAGAGAGAGAGAGAGAGAGGCATTATAGTGAAGCATGTCAGAGGACAATGGGATGTGTTAACAATGTATTAACTGCTAGGCCCTCCACGTATGACTTAAATCAGATCCCCTACGAATATACAGTGGGGGTGACAAATAGATTTAGGGGCTTAGATTTGGTAGACAGAGTGCCTGAAGAACTTTGGACGGAGGTCTGTAACATTGTACAGGAGGCAGCAACTAAAACCATCCCAAAGAGGAAGAAATGCAAGAAGGCAAAGTGGCTGTCTGACGAGGCTTTACAAATAGCTGAGGAAAGGAGAGAAGCCAAAAGCAAGGGAGAAAGGAAAAGATATACCCAACTGAATGCAGATTTCCAGAGAACAGCAAGGAGAAATAGGAAGGCCTTCCTAAATGAGCAATGCAAAGAAATAGAGGAAAACAACAGAATGGGGAGGACTAGAGATCTTTTCAAGAAAATTGGAGATGTCAAAGGACAATTTCATGCTAAGGTAGGCACAATAAAGGACAAAAATGGCAAGGACCTAACAGAAGCAGATGAGATTAAGAAGAGGTGGCAAGAATACACAGAGGAACTCTATAAGGCCGATCTAAATGTTCCTGATAACCACAGTGGTACAGTCACTGAGCTCGAACCTGACATCCTGGAGAGTGAAGTCAAGTGGGCTTTAGAAAGCCTCACTAACAACAAAGCTAGTGGAGGTGACAGCATTCCAGCGGAATTACTCAAAATCTTAAAAGATGATGCTGTCCAAGTGCTGCTCTCCATATGCCAGCAAATTTGGAAAACCCAACAGTGGCCACAAGACTGGAAAAGATCAGTTTACATTCCAATCCCAAAGAAGGGCAATGCCAAAGATTGCTCGAATTACCGCACCATTGCACTCATTTCACATGCTAGCAAGGTCATGCTCAAAATCCTACAAGCTCGGCTTCAGCAGTATGTGAATCGAGAACTACCAGATGTACAAGCTGGTTTCCGAAGAGGCAGAGGAACTAGAGATCACATTGCCAACCTTCGCTGGATCATGGAGAAAGCAAGAGAGTTCCAGAAAAACATCTACCTCTGCTTCATTGATTATGCTAAAGCCTTTGATTGTGTGGATCACAACAAACTGTGGCAAGTTCTTGAAGAGATGGGAGTTCCAGACCACCTGATCTGCCTTCTGAGAAACCTTTATGCGGGTCAGGAAGCAACAGTTAGAACTGGACATGGAACAACCGACTGGTTTAAAATTGGGAAAGGAGTACGACAAGACTGTATATTGTCACCCTGCTTATTTAACTTATACGCAGAGTACATCATGAGGAAGGCAGGGCTGGATGACTCACAAGCTGGAATCAAGATTGCTGGGAGAAACATCAACAACCTCAGATATGCAGACGATACCACTCTACTGGCAGAAAGTGAGGAAGACCTAAAGAACCTTTTGATGAGGGTGAAAGAGGAAAGTGCCAAAATTGGTTTGAAGCTCAACATTAAAAAGACTAAGATCATGGCAACCACTCCCATCACTTCCTGGCAAATAGGAGGGGAAGAAATGGAAGCAGTGACAGACTTTATTTTCCTGGGCTCCAAGATCACCGCAGATGGTGACTGCAGCCATGAAATTAAAAGACGTTTACTTCTTGGGAAGAAAGCTATGGTGAACCTAGATAGCTTAATCAAAAGCCGAGACATCACCCTGCCAACAAAGGTTCGCATAGTCAAAGTTATGGTTTTCCCAGTAGCCATGTATGGCTGTGAGAGCTGGACCATAAGAAAGGCAGAGCGTCGAAGAATCGATGCTTTTGAATTATGGTGTTGGAGAAGACTCTTGAGAGTCCCCTGGACTGCAAAGAGATCCAATCGGTCAATTCTCCAGGAAGTCAAGCCTGATTGCTCCCTGGAAGGACAAATGCTGAAGCTGAAGCTCCAATACTTTGGCCACCTGATGAGAAGAGAGGACTCTTTAGAAAAGACCCTCATGCTGGGAAAGATTGAAGGCAAAAGGAGAAGGGGGCGACAGAGGATGAGATGGTTAGATAGTGTCACCGAAGCAATGAATATGAAATTGGGCGAACTCAGGAAGCTAGTGGAGGACAGGGAGGCCTGGCGTGCTGTGGTCCAGGGGGTCGCGAAGAGTCGGACACGACTTAGCGACTGAACAACAACAACAACAACAACAACAATGTATTTCATAGTAGCTAATATTGCTTCACTGTTGAAGCTAGGTTCTCACAGTAATATTGTGGCAATACAGTAATTAACTGCCCCTCTTTAAATGGCCAAAGTGCTTTGCCTTCTATCTAGCCATGCATTGTATGCATCTAAGAAAAAAACACCCTCAATGGCCTTTTGCACTGATCCAACAATAAAATTCCACCACCATGGGAGCAATCCTAACCTGGAGTTAGGCTGGCACCCTTGTGCTGGTCTAGGAGTGTTGCAAACACACCCTAAAGTTAGACAACTCTCAGATTCAGGGAGGACGGCACACATCCATTCTCTGGGTATACCTCCAGGTTAGAATTGCGTCCTGTGTCTGTTGTTATTCCTGCCCTCTGCATAGAGATAATGCAAGTAGTAGCAGCCTTTTTTGCTGTCTTTAGTAGAGGTGGCTGAGTTTTTTTCATGAATAGTTTGTAAATGGAATATTACCCTGTGCAGGAAATAATCTTCAGTATAGAAGCCCATTCCCACATTTGAAGTACAAAGCCCGTGATTTTTCAGTGATGTCAAGGAACTATTTTGTGAGACATTTCTTGACCTGGCATCTACCTGCTAGTGTCCGTAAAAGCAAGAGACAGAAAAAAAGAATAGAAGTTGCTTTTCCCATACTGCTTGTTTCTCCAGAGCATGTGCTTCCCACCAGTGGCGTAGCCAGGTCATTTGACACCCGGGGCCCATAAATATTTGACACCCTCATATGATAAAATTATTTATATTTATATTTATATATTTCACATTTTATACACCCTTTCTCCGGGGAGCTCAGGGTGGTGTGCAGGGTTCCTCCCCTTCTTTTGTCCTCACAACTATCCTGTGAGTTAGGTGAGGCTGAGAGATAGTAATAATGACATGAAATGAATAATAATAATGGCCAGAAAATAAATGCAGTGAATATTTTCCCACAAGCAATGGATGAACATCAGTGCCCTCCCCTGCTCCTCCTCATCTACATATAGTACTCGCTAACATACTGCGCCTATATCTTGCTAACTGGGCAAGAGGCACTTTTTCCAGTGGTGCTCCTCTTATATTTAGCAGGGGGAGAGTAATTGTCCCTCTTCACCCCTGCGCAGTCTTTCTAGTGGCTGTTGCTGGCGGTCTGCCTTTTTTTTAGATTGTGAGCCCTTTGGGGACAGGGAGCCATTTAACTTTATTATTACTATTTGCCTGTAAACCGCTTTGTGAACTTCATGTTGAAAAGCGGTATATAAGTACCTGTTGACTGACTGACTGACTGACATCTGGAGGTCCAATGTAGCCATCATACATAATGTTACATAAGACAGTTGTATTTTCATTTTTTTTTGTTTTTGGGCCATATAATAAGGTTTGTTACAATGAAGGTATTACACCCCAGTTTTTCTGCTGAATTCCTCGTGAAATTCTGCATCAAACAGTATATAGCATGATGGTATTATTCTGGTGGAGGCCTGGGCAACCCAACATGAGGCTGCTCGAATCATCACTGGCAAAATAGCCAGTGATGAGCTGAGAAGCCCCATTGTGGGCAGCGGGACTTTCCCCAGGGAAAGGGGACAGACATCCCCTTCTTCTGGGGAGACTCCAGGAGCTGCCTTTTGACTACCACTGTGCCTATGGCAGCCAGACAGTTCTGGATTGGGCTGCCCAAAACATTTGGGCTCTCTCTACCTATTAAAGATCCAGACTGTGATGTGAAAAGAATGTAGTGTTAACAATAAACTTAACTAGATCAGGCAATCAGGAGGACATTGCAATCAGGCAGTGGGCAGGAGATGTGGACTGATGGTTGAGCTGCTGGTACTGCCTGAAGCTAAGCAGGAGAACCTGTGGCTTGTTTTTGGATGGGAGACAGGTGCCAGGTTGTGACAAGCTGCAGTATCTGTGGTGGCAGAACAGAGTCACTGTGGATCTGATTACTCACCACAAGTGAGAGTTGCGGGGGAGTGTGTGAGAAGGCCACCTGGACACATCAAGGAATATGACCTTGAGGACCTGTCCAGGCTTGACTTATGATTGCTTGCTGAAGCTCGATGGCATGCAGTGAGGCGAGAGAACACCACTATGAAGGCTACATCTGGGACTGAGGATTTGGCGGATCACAAGAATACTGTATATTTGTAAAAAAAAAAAAACATTGAAAAAAATGGTGGTTTAGACTGCTCATGTAAGCCACCTTGGGCATTTGGTTCGGCATGGGAAAGGCAGGGTATAAATTCTTCAAATAAATAAAATCACGGCAACTCTTCTTGTGAAACTGCTCTGATGAATTCTCCTTCTTCAAATGAGGCAACCCAGATAGTGATTCTTGCACAATAAGTAGTGCTTTGCATGCATGCCCTCTGGTGACTTTGTAGCTCTGTAAAGTTTATGTATGTGTGGTATGAAGGTAAGCTTTTACAGCTTTAGTTAGTAAAGGGAGAGTAAGAATTCACAGCTCTAAGATCTCCTTATGCCGCGTGGCTGTATCAGCCTAGATAATGCTGTGGGTTTGCTTATGGCCATAGTTCCAGTGTTTGGATTTTTAACTGAGCCACTTGAAGCATCAAATGGATTTGAAGCTACCTTTTTAAAACTCTTTAGTCATATGATGGATAAATGTCTCTTGCAAACCTATTTATTTATCACCTTTGTACCCCATCTGTCCTACAAAGTTCTCTGGACAGTGTCATGGACGTTTCTCCTCCCAACAACCCTGCAGGGTAGATGAGGCTAAAGGAGAGTTAACTTCTTGAAGCCACCCAATGAAACGCAGGGCTCTTGAATCCAGGTCTTGCCAAATTAAAGCAGGGAACTTGCCCTTCACCATTTGTATTTTCTAGTAAGTTATTCTTTCTCATGAAATGTTGCTGTAATCACTTTTTTTTTTTTTTGCAATGGCCTGATCAACTCTCTCAAGACTGCCTGGGCAGAAATTGCAGGGTTTCTTTTTTGCCTTTGTTTTTTTTTTAATAAAAAGCTCAGCTTCCCCCTGTGGTCACAGTAAATTAGAAAGAGACACTGAGATATCAGGAATAGAGGGGAGGGGCAGGGCTCCTTTCTCATTTGCAAGGTACCTCTTGCAGCCTCCTTCTCAAGTGAGTAACATTCCCACTGTTCTCTGGCATTGTTCCTTGCTTCTGCCCCAATTACAAGAATTCCCTTAGGTGGTAGCCCTGTGTGTTTCTGCAAGGAGGGGAAAATCTGAAAGTCTTTTTTTAATCTGTTCGTCTCCGTGGGTCTCATATTGCCTGTCATTTCTCATAAAGTATTTCTTCCCATAAGAATGGCTCTAGTTTCATTCAGCCTTTCTTTGGCTGAAAGCATGAACTGAACTACTGACGTGATTCCAACTGATCAGTTCATAAACTGTAGGTTAAATTTTAACAAGTGATGTAAACCATATCCAGAGGCTTAACTAGACAAAAAAAGTGCCTGGGGCAAGGTAGTATATGTGGCGCCCCTGGGCAAAAGGAGGGGCCTCCATGCAACCCGGAAGAGGCAGCAGAGACCTCAGAAAACCGCCTGGAGAGCACTCCACAGTCAGTGGTTTGCTGGCCAACAGTAGGGGAAGCTATCTGGCGCTTTTTTCTTTACTTTTTAATATTTTTAAAGTGGGTCTGCAGGAAAATTGTGCCCTCCTTGGTGTAGTGCCCTGGGGAAGGTGCCCCTCAGACTCCACCCTTGTTATATCTCTGACCATATCCATCTAAAAGTTTTTGCACACAGTGCACTTTTTTTTTTTTTTTTTAGCGTGCAACTGCAATATTATTTCTTGATGTTGTATGGGATCCAGCCATCTTTCCTTAAGATAGCATTTCTGCCTTAAATGAATTTTCCTGGCACAGAAACGGCTGTACAAAACAGTCACTAGGAATCTGGAAGAATGTTCTTTTCCCTCTCTCAAAACACCAGAACCAGGGGACATCCGCTAAAACTGAGGGTTGGGAGAGTTAAAACAGATAAAAGGAAGTACTTTTTTACCCAGCGGGTAGTTAATCTGTGGAACTCTTTGCCACAGGAGGTGGTGATGGCATCTGGTCTGGATGCCTTTAAGAGGGGATTCGACGGATTTCTGGAAGAAAAGTCCATCGTGGGCTATAGGCCATGATGGATTGTGCAACCCCCTTACATTAGTAGTAGGCTACTTCAGAGTACCGGGTGCAAGGGAGTGGCCACAGGATGCAAGCATCTTGTTGTCTCATGCCTCCCTGGGGCACCTGGTGAGCCGCTGTGAGATACAGGAAGCTGGACTAGATGGGCCTTTGGCCTGATCCAGCAGGGCTCTTCTTATGTTCTTATGGAGTGTTTCCTTGTGTATGGAGTCACAGAAACGGGCTCTGGAATATGGCAGTGTGAATGTTGGAAAGCATCTGTTGACTAGGGTTATCAGATACAAACTGGGACAGAGTGCCTATACTTTTAATCATAGAACAGAAGAGGGGAATTTTGACAGGTGCTGTTTTTGAAACACTCCCATGAAGAATTGCACCTGTCCAAATTCCCTCTTCTCTACAGTGTTTAAAGATACAGGCATGCTGTCCCAGTTCATATCTGGTAACCCTACGGTTGACTGACATTGACATCATTCATGTTGAATGTAGGGCTGGGGAGACATTGCTTGAAATTTCCTTCCCCATTTGAAGCCAACTAACTGGGGAGGGCATTTCGTTTATTTTTCGGGGGTGGCAGTGGCATTTCTGGAAGGGTTTCATGGGGCTTTGGGAGATCGTTCATTGGTTGCAATCATTTCTTTAGCATTTTTTGTTTCTGTAAAATACCTTTTTTTTTTCTTCCAAAGTAATGGAGTCTATCTTGGTGGCTGCTTGATGGCAGTTTGCTCTTTAATTTTTTTAAAAATACAGATTTTTTAAAAATACAGAATTTAATCATAATGTGCCATATTCCAGGGCCTTTTTGAGGTTAAAAAACTGCCAGTAGAGCATCCATGAGATAGAACTCTGCTATTATATATAGCTGTTGCTACTGCTGCTATACTACTATACTACTACTAATAAACAAATAGGACAAGATGCTTCTGCCTCCACCAGTCAGTAAGCCCTCTGCAGCCCCTTCCAAAAATCTCTGTAAAATTTCTTTTCCCACCCTCAAATTGCCTCCTAGATTTAGAGACCCTTTTTTCCCCTTTTTTGTAATACAACCTGCCTGGCCTGTATCTTTGAGATGATTCTTATGCTTTCTGGAATGCGACAGCTTTCGTTTTTTGAACTGTTGAGTGCTATTGCCTCCCCTCCTGAAAACATGCAATTTCAGAATGTATGAAGCCATGTATAGTAAAGGTCACAGAAGAACTGAATATTCACCAGCCTCCTGAAAGACTTGGTTTCCTTACTGAAAAGAATGGCTGGAGCATTCTTGCAGAGGCCTGCCTGCTGGCACTTGCTGTTGGATTCTTGCAATCCAAGCCAAAAGATGCATTCACTGACAATTCACAGTGAAAACATTACTTAGCTTACCAGTGTTCCTCACTGCCATCTTGCTAATTTGGTTGCTTGAGGCAGAGATGAACAAAATAAGCCTCAACTCCTTTGCTAGCAGTTTACCATGCAGTCGTTCCCCATCTGCAACACTTTTTAAACTTGCTGGATCCACAATGCAATGTGCATCTGCCATGCATCTGCCTGGTATCTCAGCTCTTAATGAAACTACATCAGTGCAGAGTCAATGATCCAGGCTTAACTTTTGCCTAGTCAAAGAATAGCACAAGTTTGTTCACATCAGTATGGACAGACTGAGCTTTTGTAGGCTAGATGTTACAAATGTGCCTATTCACACCCTATTGTGAACCTTTTGGCATGCTTAACATGACTCTGCTGGTGTGTCAACTTCCTTCCCAAACAAAAAGAGAAACAATTCTTTATATCCATTTATTTAAACCAAAAATACAGCCCAATCATGTGTGGTGTAATATAAAGAAACACCAAATAATTACAAAAATGAAAAAATGAGTAAAACAAACTCAGTTTTTGTCAGGTATTGGTGATTGTTGGTGTGTGTCACCCCAAACGTTGTGGTATGTCACCTTTGACACGCGTGTCATAGGTTCGCCATCACTGCCATATTGCCACTTTGCATGTTGTGTATGCAATTGTGTAACAGGCCAGTAAAATAATGGCCCCAGCTTGGCTGGGGCAGCCAACAGGAGGGGAAGTTCAATGCTGCATGCAACATCTCATGACTATGAAAAGACATGCATCTTCTGCAATGTGAGAACATCCAAATACACCTCTCAGATGTGCATCCTTATGTTTTAGTGGGGGTAGGGGCGTAGCTCAACCGCAGTGCGCATGCCAGCATGCTAGAAGGTCCCCAGTTCAGCTGACCTCCCCAGTTAAAAGCATCTTGGATATCTCATCTGGGAAATACCAGACTGCTTTATACTGACCTTATAGGCTCCCTTATTACTTAACATGACCATGAGTATTTCCAGCAATGATTGGTAGCAGCTCTCTAAGGTTGCAGGCAGGTATTTTTCTCTGCCCCACTTAACTGGGCAATGTCAGGAATTGAACCCATAAACTTTTGCATACGAAGCAAATGCTTTTCTACTGAGCCATGGGAATCCATGAGACCCTACATGAGGTTTTGGAGACAGTTTTACACTAGGTGGACCAATGGTCTGATTCACTGTAAGGCAGCCCCCATATCTTTATGTCTCGAACATAATCAATCAATCACTAGTATTTATATACCGCTTTTCAACACAAAGTTCACAAAGTGGTTTACAGGCAAATAATAACATTAACGTTAAATGGCTCCCTGTCCCAAAAAGGTCTCACAATCAAGAAGAATGGAGAACACCACCAGCAACAGCCACAACAAAGACACTGTGCTGCGGTGAAGAGGGACAATTGCTCTCCCCCTGCTAAATATAAGAGGACACCACTTGAAAAAGTGCCTCTTGCCCAGTTAGCAGGGGTTGAATTCCTAAGTTTTTAAAAAAGTGGTGCATTGTCCAATTTCTTCCTACATACATCTGAAATATATAAGAGAAAGTAATGTGAGAAGTGGCCTGTGGGTACTTGCAAAGGTCCTGCACAATGTGGCATGATTTAAAGGTTGTCTGTACCCTACTTCTATCCAAATTTAGGGGAGATTTTTAGAAAATAGCCTCAGATTGGCCCAGTCGGTGGGAGGCGAGGGGAGAAAAAACTTTGCTTGTGGGAACCCATGAAAAACATTACAGCTGCACTCATCTAGAAGGCTCAGTCTCATTGTTCCCAGGTGTTTCTCGGGAGCTTGGCTAACTATGTGATACCCGCTGCCACTTCCCTAGTGGTGCACTCCCCATGATTCTGTAAGATAAAGACATTCCAAGCCACCTGAGCATTCTATGAGTTGTTCTTTGCTTAGTCATGCAGCGCAGGACTCGAAGAATGCAGGCCTGGGGGGAATCATAGCAGCATTCCTCACCTCTGACTGGCTTTACCCTTGGAGGTATTGCACTACAGTACCACGCCCTGCCTGAGATGCCGCTGGGACCCAGCTGTGCATTCTTTTTTGCCTGCTTTCAGGCGGACTAGGGGATATTGGGCGGCTTGAACGCTTGTATGGGGATTGCTTTTGCCCTCTGTTCCTAAAAGCTAAATAAGACATTAAGAATTGTGCACCCACTCTCCTTGATACCAGTTCTAAGACATGGCTCAGCTGCTTTACATAATTTGGTACTTTTTCTGGGAGGAAGGGAGAGGAAGTGGCTTAAACTTTCTTTCCAATTTGGCCAGGTATCAGGTTCTTAAAGAAATAATCTTACTGTATTTAAGCTGTAGACATTTATTGCCCTACTGATACCAGAAGAAATACAAAATAGGTGAGGTGCCCTTCCTCCCAGTCATTTACTCAATTCTGATCACCTCTTCATCCTTTTCCTGAAAAGGAAACCCCTGTGACACTAAGAAAGAATTTCAAAGTAAGTAACAATGGCCTGTTGCCCATATAATGGCACCAATCTCATAACTGTATTTTAGAGTTTAAGTGTTTTGTGTCCTCCCTCCATACAGTCACTCCCTTTCCTGTGTGGAGTTCCTCCCACCTGTCCTGCCTTACCTGTGGTTGAGGATTTGAAGCAGGAGGGGGAAACTTGGGCCAGGATAGGGCTTCAGGAAAGGAGCATGTGCCCCAACACTCCGCTCTTGATTTCTTAATTGGGGTTGAGAAAGTGATCCATTTAAGCCTGTGCTAGTGAGTCAACAGTGAGTTAAAGTGAGTTAACAGTGCAATCTTTTGCATACCTGCTCAAAGTAAGCCCTACTGAGTTTAATGAGACTTACTTCCAGGTAAATACAGTAGGTATAGAATTGTAACGTCAACTTTGTCAAATATGTGGTTGACATTTCTTTTATATTTTCCTTGATGAAGAGTTCTGTAGAATTCACGGGTACATAGTCCTCCACCAATCGATGTTGGTTCAGTAAACTACATTGCCCTACATATTCTGTATAGCTTATTTAATTGACTGTGCAATCCAAACGTTGCACTGGACCAGCGTAAGTCCCTTACGCCAGCCCAGCGCTATTGCAGATGTACTGTAAGGTATTTTTGCACCAACCTGGGAGTCAGCTGGGCCGGTGTGAGGAGGTGCACCGGCCTGCAGAGGTTGCATCCAGCCTCCACATCACCCCAGGCAAGCTGGGGAAGCGCCGACTGAGTTTGGCTGGCACAGGGGCTTGGAAAGGTGGGGGAGTGCAGGGAGAATGTGGAACAGGGCAGGGGATGGGTGCGCCCATGGGCAGACCAGCCCAGGGAAGGGGTGGAATCAGGATCCGGCACAGGCCAGCCCCTAACCCCTGGGCCCAGCCCCGATCCATGCTGCTCAGATTTGCATCACCAATCTGAGTAGCCCCATTCAGCCCCCTGCCACATGACCTGGGGGAAGGGGAATAGATTCCCCTTGCCCTGGGTTGCGCCGCAGCCAGTCTCACCCCTGTGTTGGATATGGGGCAGGCCGACTGGCCTTCCTATTCCAGCACTGCGTTAGGATTGCTCTCTCAATGGCATTTCTCCTACTGACTTCAAGCAAAGCACACATGTGTCCTTTCCAGGATTCAGAGCACAATCCTAACCTGCAGTTAAGCCGGCAAACTTAGGCCGGCACAAGGGACACCGTGAAGTGTGTTTGGACTACTCTCGGAGTCAGAGAGGCCAAGCACACAGACGTGCACCATCCTCCCTGACTCTGAGAGTGGTCCAAACACACTTTATGATGGCCCTTGTGCTGGCCAAGCTTTGCTGGCCTAACTCCAGGTTAGGATTGCATGAAGTTTCTCCTTTATCATCCTACTAGCTTTTTGTTACCCGGCATTGCCCGGGTAACAAAATGATCTTCCAGAGTTTATGAGTTTCGCACCTCTTCTCGCCCCCCACAATGACGGCGGCTGAACCTGGACTCCAACCGCGTCGGGAGCGTCACCCGGACTCGACGCCAATTTTGCCCATTTTCGGCCATTTTCACTTCGGGGCCCCTGTGCACCCCCACCCCTGGGGGCAATGGGGGGGCCTGACCCCCGCAGTGTTTGTCGCCAGGCCGCAAGGCACGCGCGTGCCGAGTCTGGCGCCAATCGCTCCAGGCGTCGCAGTGGGGCATGGTGGACGTTTTGTTTCGCACCCCTTCTCGCCCCCCACTTCGAGGGGGGGGCTGAACCCGGACTCCAGTGGCGTTGGGAGCATCGCCACTCATCCCAGCGACCCCGGAAACTATGGACTCGACGCCGAATTCAGCTGTTTTCGATCATTTTCACATGGGGGCCCCCACATACCCCCACCCCTGGGAGTGCTAGGGGGCCCTGCCCCCCGCAGTGTTTGTGGCCAGGCCACTAGTCTTCCGCATGCTGAGTTTGGTGCCAATCGGTCCAGGCGTCACAGCGGGGCATGGCGGATGTTTTGTTTCGCACCCCTTCTCGCCCCCCACGTCAAGGGGGGCTGAACCCGGACTCCGACAGCGTCGGGAGCATCGCCGCTCATCTCGGTGACCCCGGAAACTGGATTTGACGCTGATTTTGGCCGTTTTTGACCATTTTCACGCGGGGACCCCCACGTACCCCCACCCCCGGGGGTGCTAGGGGGGCCCGACCCCCACAGTGTTTGTCGCTAGGCCGCAAGGTGTATGCGTGCCGAGTTTCATGCCGATTGCTCCAGGCGTTGAGGAGCCTATGCGAAACACACACACACACACACACACACACACGCTCTTCTTTATATATATAGATTTTGGATTTTTCTCCCTCTGTGCTGCATGTAATAAGAAAATTTCTACTGTTGTGTATGAAAGCTCTTTTGCTTTGGGGACCCTGTATTCCCCTCTTATTTGTTCCTTTTTTGTTTGTATGCCTGCTCCCTCCCCCAATTTCCGATCCCTGCTTTCTTGGATTTCCAGTGCTTCATGCACCAGCCAGTTCTGGCTCAGATTCAAAGGGCTCCAAAGGTATTTTCAATGGGTTCTTGACATGCCTTTTAAAGTAATGAAATGCCTTCTTTAGAAAGATTTTGTGGGGTTTGTCACTTAACCAAGCTAATAATGTGCCAGCCATGGAATCTCTGGTAATGACATGGTTTTGTTGCTATGGGGACCACCGTATTTGCCAGAGTTATTGTCATTCCCGGCGTCCTCCTAGTTATGGACTGTAGAATTCACTGCTAAGTAATCCTTTGCTGGAATATATTGTGTAGATCATGCATCCATTAACTTAATCTGACTTTTTATTGGCTGGGTGTTGTTGTTTTTAAAAATCTATCTTTTTTTTTGGTCTAAGCCAGGGGTGGCTAGGGAAACCAGTCTGTGAGCTAGGTCAGGCCTCCAAAGTAATGTTAACATTCCCCGCCCAGCTCCCCCAAAACCAGGGCCTTCCCAAATTTTAATCAAGGTATGATTAAATTGTCATTTTCAGTTCTTAGGAAAAGCAGCCCATTTCAGTTTGTGTCTTAACTTGTGCACGTTCTGAGAAGGCAAAGGGCAACTGATAATTTGCTGGGGACATTAGATAGGATCTTTCAGGAAACACATTCGTTCTTCATGCATACACTTACGCACCGGTGGTTGGTCTCGTACCAATCCAAGAACATGCACACTGCTTGCCGCAGCCAACTTTATTTTAGAGCCTGATTACCCATGAGAGAGAGGCTTCTGATCTCTGGACTAGCATCTGGAGAATACAGGCATTCGGAACCCCACCATGGTTATCTGAAACAGTGGATATTGGGGATGCCTTTTTAAAGATAGGGGAACATCAGTGGTTTGGCTGCAACAAGGTAAACAAAAAAGAGATTTGTTTAATGTTCCCTTGTCTTTTTAATAGGAGTCCCAATATCCATGGTATCAGTGGATAATTGAAACCATGGATACCAAATCAGTGGATACTGGGCACGCCTATATAGACTGAATGCAGGTTTGTCATCCCTGGTCTTAAGCAGATGGGGGTGGGGTTGACTGGGGTTGATGGGAGAGACCTGGGTTGGCAGGGAGTTGAGAAGGAAGTTTTGGCTCATCTTGATTTTACTGATACATTCTCTTGTTTTGTGTTTTCCAGGGAAGGAGATTGGTGGCTGGCTCACTCCCTCACAACTGGTCAGAAAGGCTACATCCCCAGTAATTATGTCGCACCCTCAGACTCCATCCAGGCTGAAGAGTAATTGAAATCTTTTAGACAGTTTCAAACAATGCAATGCTTCTGCCAAGCCTTCTAGTTCTATAGCAACCAAGGGCATCCCTCAAATATCTTAAAAAAAATAAATGAGCTGGGACGTGGTTTCTGGACCTGTGGTTTTGAGTTGGTTCACACATACATTGTTATCCTTTGATTACTGCAGTGCCAAGTGGTAACCTGCCTATGTGGGGATGCGTGTCTGCAGTTCAGACACTGCAAATAGAGCCCTTGTCACACATGGGATACAGATCTTTTCAGTTGAGTCAGTTCATATGTTTAACTTAGTCAATAAGTCAGTAAGGGCATAATAATCAAGGGTCAAATAACTGGATGGGTTTCATGTGTATATATAACTGAGAGATTAGCATTTGCTGGATTTTAGAATATGCTTAAGGGTGCAATCCTAAGCAGCACCGGACTGGCAAGGCTGACGGGCCAGCACCGTATCCTAGCGCTGCTTAGGAGAGGCTGCAGCCTTCCCACGGCAAGGGAGTGTTTGCTCCCTTACCGTAGGGGAGGCTCCAGACTCCCCTTGGTGCTCCTCGGATCTGCGCTTGCTAAATAGCAGATCCGAGGAGACCACATGGCCTCCCAGACAGGCTTAGGATGTGGCCTTATGGCCGCCTCCCAAGCCCGCCCATGTCCTGCCCTCCCCCCACCCACAATCTCCCTCCCCCCCCAACAATCCCTGTCCCGGGACGGGACAGAGCCTCCCTCACGCCGACCGGCTTTGGTTGGCGTGAGAGAGGCTCAGCATGGGCACAACAGGACTGTAGCGTTGACACTAAGGGCATGCGAGGATTGCGCTGTAAACCTTGTTGTTGCATGAGATGTTCTGGGTCAATTCTCATATCTTTCTTCTGAAAGGTACGATTGAGTGGCCTCAGAGGCACGGCACAGTATTGGAAGATACAGTAACACATAGTTATCCATTTATCATTATATAATTATTATATCTGAAACGGTTTCCCGATTCTTCCCCACACCCTGCATGTACCTTGCTTATCATCCAATCATACTCGACCTGTATAATAAGTGCAGTGCCTCTTACTTTGTATATATCCGTTTGGATGGTATCAGAGTTTGGCTAGGCTGAACACTGGCTGAAGGGCCCGTCCCCGTCAGAAGATTCACCTGACCTGGCATGACCCCTGAATTCTCAGTACTGGTGGCAGTGATAACACCCAGTGCACCTTCCGGGGGTGGGTGAGGTGCCATGGAGGGCCTAACGCAGGCCCCAAGCAGCCTAGCACTGTCATTGCATACACTATGACGATACCAAAGCTTTCCGGTTGTATTGTCCTTTACTTAGGGCACAATCTTAACCTGTGGCTGGAGGTCACCTCAGGGTGATATTTTCCCCTTTATAAAGAGCCACTTTATAAGCCACTTTTTCCACTTTATAAGAAGAGCCCCACATAAGAAGAGCCCCACTGAATCAGGCCAAAGGCCCTTTTAGTCCAATTTCCTGAATCTCACAGTGGCCCACCAGATGCCGCAGGGAGCACATAGGACAACAAGATACCTGTTTCCTGTTGCCACTTCCTTGCACCTGGCTTTCTGAGGTAACACCTCAGTCTGCCCTGAGGCTACTTGGATCTGTGACAGCTTTTTAGCTGGCTCAGATCTGAGCAGCCCATATAAGGCTGCCAGGCCTGGAAGTGGGGTTAGAATACAATGTGTGCTGCTGCCACTGATCCCACCCCCTCCCAGACCTGGTCCACTCCCATTTCGACCTTCCCCACCCAGAAACACGCCCTCCCACCATCCTCTCCCATCCCCTGTTCTGCCTAGTGCTAGCCTGCCTTCTCCGGCCTGTGCAGGATTAGGTTCTGGAAATCCAGTGCATGACCTGTGCCATCAGTGCAAAGGAGCCTTATGGTATGTCTGCAACACTTGGGTTCCTGCAGGAGTCCTGTGCTGGCATACAGAGGCAGATCTAAGGGAGGGCAAAGCTCTAAGTTTTGCAAGAAGCCTTGCAGTGGAAATCACTCCTCTCCTGCACCATTTTAGCCAATCCTCACAGGGAAAAGCAACATCTTGGCGTTGCTTACTGGCTACAGCAGCAAGGGAGAGGAGGGATTTACATGACAGGGTAAGGCTTCTTGCAACACTTAGAGCTTTGCACTCCCTTAGATCTGCCTCTGCTGGCATAAGTCATACAGTATTTAAGATTGGGCTGCCCATAGATTTGTTAAGTGTCCTTCAGCATAATACTCCCAGGATCATGTACAAACGAGAAATAACGCAACATGATCAAGATAATATTATAGAATCGCAGAAGAACCATAAAATGAAAACTAATTCCACCTTCGTGATACACTGGAAGATGTGGGCAAATAAAAAACCACATGGTGCCAGAAGGGCATCAGAGTTGACACCAGGCAAGCTGTTCTTGGGAAGGCATTCCAGACACAGGTGCCAGAGCAGAAAACTGAGCCTGTCTGAGCCAATTACCATTTGCCTGGCTTCAAATGTTGGGCATTCAAAAGAGGATCTTTGTTGATGAAAGTACTGTCCATTTTTTACTTGTATGTAGCAATAGTGGACATTTGCATCTTGGACATTCTGGACTCTTGTTGGAAAAAAAAATATGAATTTGATCTGTGATGTCCCACCCACATGTGCAAGTTACCACTTAATATTGGGGTAATCAAGAAAGATGTGTGGTGTTTTCATGCCTTGGTAGGACTGATTTGGAACCTGATAGTGGCTGTCTAAGCATCTGCCATCCAGGAAAATATTTTTCTATGCAACCTGTTTCAGCAATCCTAGAATGAGAGGCGTTTCAAATAGAGCCTGTCTGCTTGTAAAATGGGTATTTACTGCAGTGCGACTTTGGTAGCAAAGGGGATCTGGAACGAAGCCCAGACCGAAGAACTACACATCCTATTTGATGTTTACAACTGGAATAAATGTCTGTAAATGAAGGTTCCTTCATTTGTGAAACTTTTTCCGTACTGATATAACAGTATGACCCTTTTGAAGAAATACTGGGAAAGGACCCTGGAAACCAGTGTGACCAGCAGACAGGTTCCATGCAAGATAACACTTTCCTGGCATGGTAAAACTCTGGACTTAGTTCAGATTTAGAGTCTGAACATTGAATGGAGAACCATAGTTCAGTAGTAGAGCATGTGTTTTGCATGTGGAAGATCCTAATAACTGGTACCTCCTAGGCAGAGCTAGAAAAGACCCCTGTCTGACATCCTCTTCCATCCTGGAGAGCCTCTTCCAGTCAGTGTAGACAATACTGAACCAAATGGACCAAGGGTCTGGCTCGGTATAAGATAGCTTCAGATTAATATCTGAAGCCACAGCATACAAGAAATCAAGAGTCTTGCAGCCCCTGGCACAATCACGTGTATTTGAGACTGTCATTTATCATACGTTGTGTAAATTACAGAAGAAGAGTTCTGTTGGGTCAGACCAAGGATCCATTTGGCTCAGTATTGTTCCAAGAAGTAGCCAGTCATGGGGTGCTTATGAGCAGGAAGGCAATAGCTATCCCCTGTTGCTTGGCTCCACTATATATGGTTCAATGGCATACCAGTTTTAAACAGGGAGTTCCTATTTAGCTTTCACAAATGGCTGTCCTCATATCTTGTGTCAGTGAATGCCATGTCTTACAGCTCAAGCCTATGCAGCTTCACTCAGAAGTAAGACCCATTATGTTCAGTGGGGACTACTCTCAGGAAACTGTGCATAGGATTATAGCTTTAGTTTAAAAACATTTTTTGCCTATCTGGCAACTTTCAGCCAATTCGAGGGTAGCAAGACAATGTATCTCTCTGGTGTGCACAACAATTCTTGCATTTCAGAGAGCCCTGATGTTTATGGTTTTCATAGTTCTGAGCTCTTGTCCCATGATGAGGGCTCAGAGCTTCAGACGTTTTAGAAAAAGTATGTCTGTCGTCCCTCGGAATGTATGTGGGGAATTTTATTTTTGACTGCTCCTCCACATCAAACACCTGCAGCAGTTGGGAAACTAGCTTGACAAGGGAATGGATTCCAGCCTAGTTTTCCCCCCTGACGTGCCAGCTTTTCAAGTGTGGGACTTTTGATGTGGGAGAGCAGTGCAACGGTCTCTCTTGACAGTTTAGATGAGTTCTTCTTCTCCCACTTACTACTATTAACGCCTTAAAATTAAAAGCTTGTAGAACCTGAGGCTGTGGACAGGATTCTCTGGAGTGTGAGGCAGCTGCTTGCCTGATCAATCCTTTTCCAGCCTGGCTAATTAGATCTACCCAGGGAGGGCTGGCAGAGTGGACAGGGAGCAGAGGCGGATCTACAGGGAGGGTCGTGAATTCATCTCTGAAGGAGGGGTTGCTGCTGATATTGAAGCAGGCTGAAGTCCACCCCGCTCCTGAAGAAACCCTCCCTGGATCCCACTAATTTGAATGACTTTTGGCCAGTCTTAGACATTCCATTCTTGGGCAAGGTGATGGAAGGGGTGTTGGTGTCCCAGCTTCAGAAGGTCTTGGAGGAAGCTGGATCCATTCCAGTCTGGCTTCAGGCCAGGGTTTGGGATGGAGACTGCCTTGGTCACAGATGACCTGTGCTGAATGGACAGAGGGGATGGGGAATGGATAGAGGGAGTGCATCCCTGTTAGTCCTGCTGGACCTCTCAGCGGCGTCTGACACCATCAACCATGGTGTCCTAGGTCAATTGGCTGAGTTGGGGCTCAGCGGCACTGTTTTGCAGTGGTCCCAGATCCCAGGAGGTGGTGCTGGTGTGTGCTTGCTTGGGATTCTGGCCTCTTAGGTTTGGGGTGCCGCAAGGTTCCATTTTATTCCCCCATGCTGTTCAACATCTACATGAAGCCACTGGGAGAGTTCATCCAGAGGTTAGGGGTAAGGTGCCATCAGTACGCTGATGACCCCCAGCTCTATCTCTCCTTGCCTCCTGATTCCAAGGAGGCAGTTGAAGTTCCGAGCCATTGTCTGGAGGTAGTTGGGGGCTGGATGTGGGCAAACAAGCTAAATCCTGAGACAGAGGTTCTCCTGATCTGAGAGTCCATGAATTGGGTATTGGACTATTACCCTGCTCTGAATTGGTTGCACTCGCTCTGAAGGAGCAGGTCCGCAGCTTTGGGGGTTCCCTTGGACCCATAGCTGCTTCTGGAATCCCAGGTGGCTGCTGTGACTAGGGGGAGCCACTGCTTAGCTTCAGCTGATTTGCAAGCTGCAACCAGACCCTGGCCACGGTGACCCATTCCCTAGTGACATCCAGATTAGATTGGGGCAACATGGGGTTCCCTCTGTAGATGGTCCAGAAACTACTACTAATGCAGAACTTGGCTGCCTGTGTGGTTGCTAGAGCTTGGTGGTTTGACTCAGAATACAATCCTAACCTGGAGTTAGGCCGGCACAGTTAGGCCAGCAAAGTTTGGCTGGCACCAGGGCCACCTTAAAGCGCATTTGGACCACTCTTGGAGTCAGGGAGGATGGTGCGGTGCACGTCTGTGTGCTGGCCTTTCTGACTCTGAGAGTGGTCCAAACATACTTGCCGTGTCCCTTGTGCCGGCCAAACTTTGCTGGCCTAACTGAGCCGGCCTAACTCCAGGTTAGGATTGTGCCCTCAGTCGGGCCATTGCTTCGGTGACTACACTGGGTGCTGGTTCACTTCAGGGCCCAATTCAAAGTGCTAGTTTTGACTTTTAAAGCCTTTTATGTCTTGGGTCCAGGGTATTTGAGGGACCACCTCCTTCCATATAATCCCACCCATACACTCTGTTCATCAGAGGGGGCCCTTCCAACTGTGCTGGCAACAGCAGAGGTGGGGTAGCAATGGCAAAAAATAAGGCCTTCTCGGTGGTGGCTCCTCGGCTGTGGAATTCCTTCCCCTTGCTATTAAGAATGGCTTAAGAAAGCTTTTAATTTGACATGATTAGCTGGCACTTTTTAATTGTAATTTTAATAGCAGTAATCTGCTTTTTGTGTGTTTTTAGTACTATTTTTAATCTTTTGTTCATTTTGTAAGCCGCCTTGGGTGCCCCATGTGAGGTGGAAAGGCATGGTAAAAATTCTTTAAATAAATACATAACGTTATACATCGACAGCCAAGATTTTTCTCTTTGCTGCACAGTTTTTTAAACGTTTGTCTGCCGCACCAGTTAAGGATACCTGTCATTTCTTTTTGTTATTGCAAAAGCCTTGAGCCAAATCTCAGCATCTGGAAACTCTATTTATGGGAGAGGGCATTTATCTTTCCATTGATAGATAGTAGCAATAATTGCAGGAACGTGAGCAAGTAAACTGGATCATGGGATCTCTCCGTGCTGACCTGTCTTCTGCAATTGCAGGTGGTATTTTGGCAAGATAACCCGCCGGGAGTCTGAACGGCTGCTACTCAATCCAGAAAATCCCAGAGGGACCTTCCTGGCCAGAGAGAGTGAGACAACAAAAGGTAATGAAATTGATGAACACAAGCAGCATCTCAAGGAAGGGACACACTGCCCATAAAAAGACAACACTGAGGGTTGGAGGTCCAAGACTGGTCCATCCGTGATGCTGGATAAACCCCGGCATATTAGGAAAGGGGCACCCTACTCTGTTTGCTACTCACCTCCATTGCTGCCACTGCTCCTCCCATTCCCTGGATTGGAAAAGAGGAGGTACAGCAAAAGAAGGACAGTGGTGGGCCAGTGCTCTAGCACAGGGGTTTCAAACATAAGGCCTGCAAGTCAGATGTGGTCCCTGGAAGCAATTTCTCTGGTCACCTTTATAATTGGGCTCTCCCAGCATGAAATTATGAACAGATTTGCACATTTGCTCTTCTGTCATTTGCCGCTAACGAGTTTCTATGTGAGAATGAAGTGCTTATTTCTGGCCATCATCTACTTAATGAAGTCACTTCCGGCCCTCAGTAGGTGCCATGACTGCTTTTCGGCCCACTGTATGAAACAAATTTGATCACCCCTGTTTTAACCCATCATTCTTTGGTCCTCTACACCACCTCTTCTGCTCCACCTCCCTCTTCCTTTTTCAATCCAGGGAGTGGAGAAACAGAGGCTGGCGTGTCGCCAGATAAGGGGGGCAGCCTTTGACATGTCTTGGGCTGGTCTGAGGCCCCTTCCCCGGCATTTGGGAACTTCTTGATTCTTGGTGTTTCTAGAATACTGTTTCCCAGCTTCTGATTGCCGAAGCACATATTCTCTCTTCCCCTCTCCAATGAATTCATATTGTACTTCCCCTTTTATGCCCTAAAAGGCCTACTTCAGAGTGTGTTAGGAGGACAGAATTTCCTGCCCTTGGAGGAGTCCACACACTGTAGAGTTGATACACATGCAGAGATGCAACAGGCATATCTTTTATCCTTGATGTCTGGGTCTGCATCTGTGTAACCAATGTGATCGTGCCAAGACAGGCCCAGTTGGGGGGGTGGTCCATTTGGGGTGTCATCTGGGGCACAGAGACTGGCAATGCAGTCAAGGACAGGTACTGGATCAGGTCAGCACGTAATAAAGGGCCAAAGGCAGGAGAAAGATTTGAAAAGGGCCAGGGTGCAGACAACATGTAAGGCAGATGAAGCAGAGGACCAGAGATCGAGAAGTGGTTGAAGCCAGACAATGTGGTCAGGTACTTGAGTTGGCCAAGCCAGGCAAGAAGGCAAGAATCTTTGTGGCTACTCAGAGAAGTTGTCTGGGCTGGCTTGGAGACAAGGGTTTATGTCCCCTGATCAGGCCAAGGAGTCATATCCCAGCTAAGGAATCATATGTCCATGCTCAGTCTGGAGAGCACACAGTCTGGGTGACCACTGGGTTAATGTGTCCCAACACACAACTTGGAGAATTACAGTAACTCTTCCAAAGAGACCTTTTTGTCCCACCTATGAAATTGCTTTGGGCCAAGTGTACGTATTCTGTCTGCAAACAGAACCCTTGTGCACAAGTCATTGTGGGCTGATTTCCTCATTCAGATCCCATTATAGGACACTAGCTGAGATGGTATAATGCTGTAATAACCATTTACTCATTTCTTTTGCAGTGTACAGTTCTTTTGCATTTTTGTTGATGTATTTGGTTATTGCACTTGGAGCACAATCCTAACCTGGAGTTAGGCCGGCACGGTTAGGCCAGCAAAGTTTGGCCAGCACAAGGGCCACTGTAAAGTGCGTTTGGATCACTCTCGGAGTCGGGGAGGATGGCACACATCTGTGTGCTGGCCTCTCTGACTCTGAGAGTGGTCCAAACATACTTCATGCCAGTGTCCCTTGTGCAGGCCAAACTTTGCAGGCCTAACTTGTGCTGGAATCCTAATTCCAGGTTAGGATTGCACCCTCAGTATTCTAACTATTCTTCCTCATCCTCATATGTGGGAACTTGGGTGCCTTCGGGCAGAAAGGCGGGATATAAATCCAGTAAATAAATAAATAAATAAATAAATAAATAATATTGGCCCTTGGTTGATTATCAAATGACAAGTACTGTTAGGCAAATCATATATGACCTTGCTTTGATTGTGGATAGAGTAGTAACTCTGCATTGGACGTTCTCAAGAGTGGCACCTTGGAGCTTGTGCAGTCTTTCCAGATGCCTTTTGTTCTCACTCAAGGTCCTTAATAAGGCATCTTTTAAACAATAAAGCCTTGCATTTAAAGCCATATCCCTGTCAGGGTTCCCACCCTATGCATATATTTAACTGTAGTCGGTTCTCTAAAGGAAGCACTGCCCTTTTTTATCTCCCTATTTGGAGTTGATTGGTGGAGAACTGGGTGGGATTTAAATATCCAATGTAAACAGAGGGCCTTTGCAAGAGAATGGTGCTGAAACTGGGAATAGCTGGGTAACCAATGGCAACAGGGAACTCTGCAGTTCCCTCCTTTCTGTGCCATTGGGGATGGCTTGTGTTTATGGGAGTGGTTTTTATGGAGTTGGTGTCTGTGTGTGAATGGCTACGAAGGAGACATTGCAACACTCACTTGCGTGCCAGCACTAAAAGCCTTGTGAACGCGCAGTAGTTGTGGCTGTTCTCTGCTCTCTTGGTTCTTGCCTTATATATTGAATGATGGGTTTACCTTATAGGCATTGGGGCTATGGAGGGAACAGACATCATACATATGAGTAGGGTAGATATTTATTAAAATGGGAACACTCAGTCATTAAAAAGGTGACAGGATCTCTGTATGGCGTGTATTTCCATACTCAAGCTTTCTTTAGGCATTTCTCTCTGACGTATCCCCTAATGTAGTGGATTGAATCTTTGTGTGTCATTGGCTTAGGATGTGTTGAAAAGGAGTGCCTTGTTACTGTGTTGTTGTTTTTTTAAATAGGAACTTCCATATTTGGTCCGTTTTTACATTTTGCATTTCCTGAATGTGACATGCTGTGAAATTGCACAGCTGTGTATTGCATAGTTCCACACAGACAAAGCACCAAATGTGGTATTGGTATAAATTTAAGGTCTGCTTATCTCAGCTCTGAGGTTTGTTTTGTTTAGTACATTTCTAGCCATGCCTTCAAGGCAGTGCTACATTCATGGCCAGAAGGGGCCACAGAGCCCAAGCTTTGCATGCAGAAGGTTGACTCGGTATAAGTCTACTGACTCAGCTCATACACCTGATAACCAAATAATATTCAGCAAATAGGTTTCATTTGCATAATTTATGCTGGATGCAGAATTCATCTTTTTCTTGGTGCAGAATTTGGGCTACCTGGATGCAAAGTGTTAATTTATTTATTCTTTAAAGCAGAGTGTTCACAGCCATGACTGTGCAACTTAAACAGCCACCTTCTTTTCTTTTCTTTTTTATGTATTTAAATGTTGCTGTTGTGACTGCTATTAATTGGGTGACGTTGTGGATGTTTTTGCCTGGAGAACTGAACCAAAACAATTGTGTGCAGAGATTGTAAAAAGATGGTGTGCAGATATATAAGCCACTGATGACTATTTAATGCATAAGGAATGTAGTGGAAGCAGTCCCTTGAGAATGAAAGGGGTCTTTGATGCCTGCGTTGCATACTTGACTTTCTAAAAGGAATAGCTGCACAGCAAAATTTGCTGGCACAGTTAGGCCGACGAAGTTTGGCTGGCCCAGGGGACACTATAAAGTGTGTTTGGACCACTCCGAGTCAAAAAGGCCAACACACAGATGTGCCCCATCCTCCCTGACTCTGACAGCGCAATCCTATACCCCCTTAATGCTGGCACTGCACTCTTGCGCCAACCGAACGCTGTTGCAAATGTGCCGTAAAGCATGTCTGCATCGGCGCTATTGCGCTCAGCCGGCACAAGCGGCAGCACCGGCCATGCACCAGCACCAGTCAAGTGCCGGTGTCACTCGGTCGGCGTAGGGCCTCCGCGAGGGTGTTCCAGAGGCGTAACTGGGCAGCACAGTGAGTGGAGACGGAGGTTGTGATGCGGTTGTGATGCAGGATGGCCGTAGTGCCATATCCTAACACCGGTTCCCGGCCAGGGCGGCCCTGATTCAGGCCGCTCCTGCCCACGTTCTTCTGAGCCTGCTATTTTGCCGGCGCAGATCTGAGCAGGCCCATAGTGGTGACTGGGGCTTACGTGGGTGTAAGGGGAAAACCTCCCCTTGTCCTGCACGTTGCTGCTGCTGCTTCCTAATGGGCCTTGGGATATGCTATGTTGGCCTTACTAGGCCGGCATAGTGTAGAATTGTGCTCTGAGAGTGGTCCAAAGGCACTTTACAGTATCCTTTGTGCCGGCCAAACTTTGCTGGCTTAAGTGTGCTGGCCTAACTCCAGGTTAGGATTGTGCTCTCAATGTTAGAGGGAAACCAGAATTTGGGGGCAAGGTTTTCAGACCTCAAAACTCCAGCTTTGGATTGCACTCTGAAAAGTGTCAAGCTAACATAGCCTCACTTCCCTAGTTTGTAATTGGAGCATCACATCAGCAGTGAAGAAGGTGTATTTCCCTATGGATTTGCTGCCGGTGTGTGTGCATTTGTGTGTTTCCCTTGGGTGTTGCAGTGAAGGGTTCGTGTCTCTGAGCTGTGTGAGGACCCCCTCCCCTGCTGCAAATTAGCGGTGAGGTTTGACAGGATCATAGTGGAGGCTGATCCAGCTGGAGGCCATAATTAGACAGACCTGGCTTTGCTGGCTGCTTTTGTTCTTCAAAGGTATCCGCTCAGCAGTTTCCTCCCAGTCTTGATCCTGCTGACAATTTGCTGTCCTGCTGAGAGCAGCAGTTCAGCCTTCTTTAAGGCAACGGCATTGAGACATTCCAGCACGAGATCTGCTTGAAAATCTGCACTTTTGACACTTCCCCCACCCACCCGCTTGAAAAGTGCCACGAAGACATTATGAACTGATAGGGATTTTGGAATCGGTTTCAAGCTTTGTTCTCATCAATTGCAAGGTGGACCCAGACCTCTATAAAATGAACCGGTTTATGTACATAAGCTTGGGTTGCTTTATGTAGGCGGTACATACAGTCCTGCTAAGCACTAGTCCAAAGATTTGTTTTGGGCAGATGATCTGAGCTGTGTCTGCTCTTTCCTGGCAGGTGCCTACTGTCTCTCTGTCTCAGATTTTGACAACGCCAAGGGCCTCAATGTGAAGCACTACAAGATCCGCAAGCTGGACAACGGCGGCTTCTACATTACCTCCCGCACACAGTTCAGCAGCCTTCAGCAGTTGGTGGCATACTACTCCAGTAAGTGTCATTTCAGTCCTGTTTCCAGTCATGCCGGGTTCTTTCCAAAATGCAGAGTCCCTGTCCATGGTTCTTTTGAACTTATGCAAAGCATTGAACAGGCTTGGGCCGCAAGGGACTCCTCGGGTTTGAAGGCTGGCACAGTTAGGCCAGCAAAGTTTGACCAGCACAAATGACATCATAAAGTACGTTTGGACCACTCTTAGAGTCAGGGAGGCCAGCTCGCAGACGTACGCCATCCTCCCTGACTCCGAGAGTGGTCCAAGTGTGCTTTACAGTGGCCCTGGTGCCAGCCAAACTTTGCTGGCCTAACTGCCGGCCTAATGCTGGGCTAGGATTGTGCCCTAAGTCAGCAATTTTCCACTGTGCTGCAAATGGTCCGCAGGTGTGCCATGGGAGTTTGCAAGAGGCTCATCGATTAATAGGTCATTGGGGGATATAAGTCTTCCCCAAACCAGCAGTGTGATGTGCCTTGTCAATTTTCAAAAAACTGATGGTTCACCCTGAAAATTTTAATGCCTTATTAGTGTGCCATGAGATGAAAAAGGTTGAAAACTGCTGCTGGCCACTGCATCATCTCTCTCTCTCTCTCTCTCTCTCTCTCTCTCTCTCTCTCTCTCTC
>JAJKFI010037102.1:0-48709 GCA_029204185.1 Lerista edwardsae
TCTCTCTCTCTCTCTCTCTCTCTCTCTCTCTCTCTCTCTCTCTCTCTTCTAGCTTGCTCCTGAAACAGGGAGACATTGAGAGCACAATCCTAAACTGGAGTTAGGCCAGCAAAGTATGTTTGGACCACTCTCCGAGTCAGAGAGGCCAACACACAGAGATGCACTGTCCTCCCTGACTGTGATTGTGGTCCAAACACGCTTTATGGTGCCCCTTGTGCCAGCCTAACTTTGTTGGCCTAATTGTGCCAGCCTAATTCCAGGTTAGGATTGTGCTCTGAGTTGTTGTAGCTTCTTCAGGGTTGGAGTAAATTAGATGAGCTGAATGTTCCAGGATAGGACTATTTAGAAGCCTCAGTTCAGGGTCATATATTGGGAATGGAATTCTGCAAAGACATTTTCTGTTTTTCTGTATAGCCAATTGTATCAATTGATTGCAATGTTCCAAAGCAATATGATTTGCTTTGATTTGTGGCTTTTTAATTGGACCTTTTCATTGTGGGACCAATTCCTAACAATCTGAAGGGCTTCTGTTTTACTGTCTGATCTTGTGATCAGTAGTCATACAAAGGGTACTAGGGTGACTACTATTGATGGCGGGTGAAATTCATAATAGCACAGAAGAATTGAGATAGGTTCCTGTTATCCTCTTAATGAGGGACCATTGTGTCTTCCATTGCCGGTTGTCATAGCCATGGCACAGCTGCTGGGCAGGTTCAAGGTATCGGGCAGGAGTGGTGTGACCTGAAATGTTGCCTGCTACCACCTCTGGTCTGCTGTTCCCACTTCTGCATAATAAAAAACAAAAAGCTGCTTACAGTGCTTCTTGTTGGGCTCAATTGTGAAATGTGGGATTTAAGGGACCATGCAAATAAAGGACCTCCTTCAAGCATGCAGTCCCTATAAATCAAAGCAAAAGTCCTGCACTTCCACAATTGAAGAATCCTCACAAGGAGCACAGTAAGCACAGTAAGTGTATAAATCAGTGGTTCTCAAACTTTTTAGCACCAGGACCCACTTTTTGGAAAGGCAATCTGTCCAGGACCCACCAGAAATGATGCCATGGCTCAAAGTGCCGTCATTGTGATGCCAGAGCCTGCTGATTTCCTGAGAATGCAGCAATAAGTTGGGTTATTTCTCAGCCATTTTCTAATAGCACAGTGAATCAGAAAGGGGAAAAAAGCCTGTTTACAACATTGACACAAGCAAAAGAACCGCACAGCCTTCCCCCTTTCCAGCATCCCATCTTCCCATATTTTCAATATGACTGCTCTAGGTGCTTCACGACCCACCTGAAATTGGATTGTGGCCCACTGGTGGGTCCTGACCCACAGTTTGGGAACCATTGGTGTAGATGATCTGGTATCCACTCGTTTTTAGCAAGTGGAAAGTAGATTGATGCAGCTCCTCACCTACAGCAGGCTGGAGGGAGTTTTTGGCAGTGTCATACTCAGGTGAAGGGCACTCCTAATCTCCTGCCACCACAGCCTGCCACTGATGCATCCTAATGGGTGGGCTACCCTGGTCTTGGGTTCCATTCCCCAATCTCCACCTAAAACAGTCTGACATAGTGGGGATAGAAAGTTCTCTACCTGAGTCACTCAAGAACTGCTGCACACCAGTGTGAACAATACCGGCAAGATGCGCCAATAGTTTGACATGAGATAAAGCAACTTTATGCAATTATCCCTTTCCAAAGAAGACAGGAAGTTGCTTTCTTCCAGTGTCTGACAAGGGGGAAGTTGGGAAATAAGACTTGGCTCCATACATATGGGATGGAGGAATGAATGCCAGGACCAACAACCTGCCCTGACTACTGAGGATCAAAACTGATGAAATGTAGATCTGCAAATGTATCTCCTGTCTTTTTTTTTTTTACCTTGGCAAAGCTAGCCTCGGAAGAGTGCTCTGGTTTTGATGGTAGCAGTAGGTAGCAAGGATGGAGGTAATGTATAAGTCTTCCCTGTGTATTGTTTCCCAGTCAAAACTGCTCTTTTAAAAGTGCTGTTCGATCCTGTTTTTTTGTGGGGGAATGCAGGCACAATGGAGCTGTATTTTTATTTTTCCAGCTGGGCTAAGAAGGATGTGAGGTGAATGGTTTAGACAGGGAAAATGGCAAAGAGAAAAAAAAGCACCCTTCCCACTCCAGCAATACTGCCCTGTTAAAAACTCAATCCCTTTTTTAGTAAAAACACACAGTTTTGGGAGATCCAAGCATGGATCTGTTTATGAAAAAATCAACCCACCGTCTTCTCCCAGTGACTGAGAGAGGTGTCCTTGGTGGTAGAAACTGGAGATCTGTTAGCAAGAGCTGTAGAAAGTTGATTCCACGCATATTTTATAAAGAGCATAGAAAGAATGAATGGATTTGTTTAGACCAGAGATTATAAATTATGAATACCACCATATGTGAATGTGAATAACTTTTGGTGTAGTCTTGCCATGCAAAAGCAAGAAAGATAAAATGGAAATTTGCCCGATAATAATCCAAGGGTGGGGCTTATTCTAATATAGTACATAATGACAATGGACTTAGAAGCTAAAAATACTGAGGGTACAATCCTAACCTAGAGTTAGGCAGGCACAGTTAGGCCAGCAAAGTTTGGCTGGCACAAGGGACACCATATATAAAGCACATTTGGACCACTCTCGGAGTCAGGGAGGATGGCGAATGTCTGTGTGCTGGCCTCTCTGATTTTGAGAGTGGCCCAAACGTACTTTATGGTGTCCCTTGTGCCAGCCAAACTTTGCTGGCCTAACTCTAGGTTAGGATTGCTCTCTGATTGTATAAACAAGCTCTTTAGACTGCTCCCTTCTCAGTCTTTTTCCTTGCTAGTAATTAACCTATACCTTGGCTCTGTTTTGCCTTTTGTTCTGAGTTCTACATCATGATTCTGTTTTGTTTCATAGTGAAATGAATAGGTGGCAGGTGCCTGCACTGGTATAGTGTCATATAGCATTTCCTTTTCAGTTTGTGTTCTCTTTTTTTCTTAGTACCGAAGCTCCTGAAAACATGCACAAGGCCAGATCAGGTCTTGTTAGAGCAATATATGCTTGACTCTGGCCCAGCAGTAACTCTCCTGCGAAGGAAGCTTAGCGCAAGATGCTAAGTCGGGCATAAGCCTGAACCCGCTATGGGTTTTGAGCCAAAGCGTCTGATCTCCCAGACATACTGATTACAGAGCTCAAAGGACCATATGTGCATAAATGCCAAGTTTTGAAAAGAGGTAGTTTAGGTCCTTCCTCTGACCTTGAAACTCCTTCCATTACCAGTCTCTGCCACTTGAGCTGAATATAAAGCAAGAAAAACAAGGACATTGTGTTACTACTTGCATTCCTTCAGATCACATTCCTAATCATATATCTATATATATAAAAAAGAGCCTGGGTGTGTATGTATGTGTGTGTGTGTGTATGTATGTATGTATGTCTCGCATAGGCTCCGTAACGCCTGGAGCGATGGGCACGAAACTCGGCATGCATACACCTTGCGGTCTGGCGACAAACACTGCGGGGGTCGGGCCCCCCTAGCGCCCCCGGGGGTGGGGGTACGCGGGGGTCCCCGCTTGAAAACGGTCAAAAACGGCCAAAATCGGTGTCAAATCCACAGTTTCCGGGGTCGCCGAGATGAGCGACGACGCTCCTGATGCCATAAGAGTCCGGGTTCAGCCCCCCCTCGACGTGGGGGGCAAGAAGGGGTGCGAAACAAGACGTCCGCCATGCCCCGCTGTGACGCCTGGACCGATTGGCGCCAAACTCGGCATGCGGAAGCCTAGCGGCCTGGCGACAAACACTGTGGGAGTCGGGCCCCCCTAGCGCCCCTGGGGGTGGGGGTACGCGGGGGTCCCCACATGAAAACGATCAAAACTGGCCAATATCGGTGTCAAATCCACAGTTTCCAGGGTCGCCGAGATGAGCGGTGCCGCTCCCGACGCTGTGGGAGTCCGGGATCACCCCCCCTCGACGTGGGGGGCAAGAAGGGGTGCGAAAGAAAATGTCCGCCATGCCCTGCTGGAACTCCCGGACCGATTGGCGCCAGACGCGGCATGCGGAAGCCTAGCGGCCTGGCCACAAACACTGCGGGGGTCAGGCCCCCCTAGACCCCCCAGGGGTGGGGTATGCGGGGGTCCCCAAGTGAAAATGCTCAAAAACGGCCAATATCGGCGTCAAATCCGCAGTTTCCGGGGTTGCTGAGATGAGCGGAAACGCTCCCGATGCCGTCGGAGTCCGGGTTCAGCCCCCCCTCGATGTGGGGGGCGAGAAGGGGTGCGAAACACAATGTCCACCATGCCCCGCTGTGACACCTGGACCGATTGGCACCACACGCGGCATGCAGAAGCATCAAGTCCGTAGTTTCCGGGGTAGCCGGGACGAGTGGCGACACTCCCGATGCCGCTGGAGTCCGGGTTTGGGGCCCCCTCAGCATGGGGGGCCAGAAGGGGTGCAAAACAAAAAGTCCGCCATGCCATGCTGGAACGCCTGGAGCAACGTGCACCAACCCCGGCACGCACGTGCATTGCGGCCTGGCGACAAACACTGCGGGGGTCAGCCCCCCCTAGCACCCTCGGGGTGGGGGTCACAGGGGGCCCCACGTGAAGATGGCTGAAAATGGCCAAAATTGGCATCGACTCCATAGTTTTCGGGGTCGCCGAGATGAGCAGCGATGCTCCCGACACAGTTGGAGTCCGGGTTTGGGACCCCCTCAACGTGGGGGGCGAGAAGGGGTGCGAAACAAAAGGCCCACCATGCCCCACTGTGATGCCTGGACCGATTGGCACCAAACTGGGCATGCGGAAGCCTCGCGGCCTGGCCACAAACAGTGCGGGGGTCAGGGCCCCGTAGCACCCCCGGGGGCGGGGGTACGCGGGGGTCCCCACATGAAGACAGCCGGAAACGGCTGAAATCGGCATCGAGTCCACAGTGTCCAGGGGCGCCGGGACAACCGGCGACGCTCCTGACCCCGTTGGAGTCTGGGTTCGGACCCCCCTCAACGTGGAGGGCAAGAAGGGGTGCAAAGCACAACGTCTGCCATGCCCTGCTGGAACGCCTGGACCGATTGGCACCAAAGGCGGAAGCCTAGTGGCCTGGCCACAAACACTGCGGGGGTTGTGGCCCCCAGCACCCCCGGGGGCAGGGGTGCACAGGGGCCCCTGTGTGAAAATGGTCGAAAATGGCCAAAATCGGCATCAAATCCGTAGTTTCCATGGTCGCTGGCACGAGCGACAACGGTATCAACGCCACCAGAGTCCGGGTCTGCCCCCCCTCAGCGTAGGGGGTGAGAAGGTGTGCGAAACACAATGTCCGCCATGCCGTGCTGGAACGCCTGGAGTGATGCGCAGCAAACTCGGCATGTGCGTGCCTTGCGGCCTGGCGACGGACACTCCGGGGTTCAGGCCCCCTAGCGCCCCGGGGGGGGTGGGCTGCCCCAGGGCCCCTGTATGAAAACGGTCAAAACTCCCCCCTCGACATGGGGGGCAAGAAGGGGTGCGAAACGAGACATCCGCCATGCCCCACTGCGACACCTGGAGTGATTGGTGCCAGACATGGCATGCGTATGCCTTGTGGCCTGGCGACAAACACTGCGGGGGTCAGACCCCGCTAGCACCCCTGGGGGTTGGGGTACATGGGGTTCCCGTGAGAAGATGGTCGAAAATGGCTGAAAACGGCATTGAATCCATAGTTCCCGGGCTCACCGGGGCGAGTGGCAACACTCCCGACGCTGTTGGAGTCCGGGTTCGGCCTGGAGCGATGCGCACCAAACCTGGCAAGCGCGTGGCAACAAACACTGCGGGGGTCAGCCCCCCCCAGCCCCCCCGGGGGTGGGGGTATGCACAGGGCCCTGCAGAAATCGGTTGAAAACAGCCGTAATTGGTGTTGAATCTGTAGTTTCCGGAGTCGCCGAGGTGAGTGGCGATGCTCGCGATGCCATGGGAGTCTGGGTTCAGGCCCCCCTCAGCGTGGGGGCGGGAATGGGTGCGAAAAAAGATGTCCGCCATGACCCGCTGCAACGCCTGGAGCGATTGGCGCCAGACTCGGCACGTGCATGCCTTGAGGCCCGGTGACAAAAACTGCAGGGGTCAGGCTCCACTACCGCCCGCAGGGGTGGGGTGCACGGGGCCCCCTGCATGAGAATGGTCAAGAACGGACAAAATCTGCATCAGACCCATAGTTTCCGGGGTCGCCGAGGCCTGAGGCAGAGGGCCAAGGCAGGGGGCGAGGCAGGGGGCCTGAAGTGAAGACGGCCGAAAACGGGAGAAATTGGCATCGAGTCCATAGTTTCCGGGGTTGCCGAGGAGCCCGGTGACGCTCCCGACGTGGTTGGAGTCCGGGTTTGGCCCCCGTCGGCGTGGGGGGCGAGAAGGGTGCAAAACTCATAAACTCTGGAAGATCATTTTGTTACCCGGGCAACGCCGGGTAACAAAAAGCTAGTTAAAATAATAAAAAGAGATAAGGTGATTTATGTTGCATGATTCTAACCAATCTCTTTATCAACCAATTCACATTCATTCTAATTTAGGCTTTCTAGCAGTTCAGGTTCTGCAAAATGTTCTTGTAAGGGAACCTTGGTGAAAATCCCTGATTGCACCCTATTAGCTATATCAATTTTTCACCTCTGTTAACTCTCCTGTTATCTAAGATGTTCCCATCAGTAATCCATATCTTAAAATGGTTATCAAATCATTCAGAAGCAAGAGCTATTTTACTCTGTTTGTCCTCCTCCTTACCCAACTGACTGGTAAACAAAGATCTTAGTAAACAAAGTTGACCAGTTCCTTGTGTTATGAAGCCCATCCAGTTCCTAACAGTTGGAAAGTCAAGGACCCAGGTGACCCACACCCCCATATCCAGTCCCGCAGGTGAAACCAGGTTAACACCTATAGGTTATAAAAACTGAGGTCCCCCCCCCAATATATCAGTGCATATAGCCTGGTCTGACATTAGAAGCATCTCATGTTTCACAGGGGCTTGTCTGGCTACATGTGGGTGCAAGCTTGCACCCACATGTAGTACATAAGGAGGGAGAGTATTTGGAGAAGTCATGTTGGTGTGCTATTCTTTGCCCAACCTATTCCGCCTAAACCATCCTTTATTACTCTGTAATTCCTTAAGGACCTTATTTTTCCCCTTTCCCCCCTTTTTGACTTGTTCTAAGAAAAGAGAAAATTCTCCAAAAATTACTATGGAATAAACTCTTTTATAACTAGTTTAACCGACCTGATCTCGGTTCATTCAGTAGGAACTCAATAGGTTGCTCCATCTTACTAGCTCATGGCCTTTGCTACTGTTGGGCTTTTAAGGCCATGACTTTTCAGCCACTGCTTCACAGTATAACATAATCTTTTCACACCGGGACCCCCTTTTAAGAATGACAGTCAGTCCAGGACCCAGCAGAAGTGATGTCATGGCCAGAAGTGCTGCCATTGTTATTCCAGAACCTGCTGCTTTCTTGAGAATTATTGAGGGTTATTTCTCAGCCATTTTCCAATGGCAAAGTAAATCAAGAAGTCTATTTACAACCTTGACACAAGCAAAACCACCACACAGCCCTCCCCCTTTCCAGCATAACATCTTCCCATGTTTTCAATATGGTTGCTCTAGGTGCTTCGTGACTCATCTGAAAGTGGCTCGCGACCAGTGATGTCATCTGGGCGTGCCAGGAACCGGAACACCCAGATGATTGACAGCCCTCCGCCCCTATGGCGGAGGGCTGCCATGCCTCCCTGAGCCTCACAGCGCCCGAATCGCTCCATTTTAGAGTGATTCGGGACACAAGGGAGGGAGGGCGGGCCCAGGAGCAGCTCACCCGCCCTCCGGAGAGGCGGTGCGGCCTGGGCCCGTCCACAGAACTGGCGGAACTGCATACCAGGCCGTTCCGCCTGGATGACGCCACTGCTTGCGACCCACTGATGGGTCCTGACCCACAGTTTGGGAACCACTGACTTGTGGGACTGTTCTGAGAATAAAATGCAATAAGCCATTTATGCCACCTTGAGCTCGTTGGGAAGAAAAATAATAATTACACACCCCACCTGAGCATGCATAGGCTCGCTGTCTTAGACACTGCCATATACCAGTTCCTTCCTTGCCCCAAGACCAATCAAAGAAAAGTGAATTTGTCTTCGGGAGTCCTTATCATTATTGGAGCTTTTATTTCCACACAAGGGAAACCTTAAAAGAAAATGATGAATGATGCCAAGAAGAAAAATATTCGATCCCCAAACCTTACAATAGATGGTTAGCAGTGGCTACATCATACCAAGCAAGTGATCATCTTAGTTTCTTGAAGTGTGAAAATGGCTGCTGCCGATGGCTAGTGATGGCTTCACACACTGAGAAGTTGTCTTAAGCCCTTTGAAGCTTGCTGTGACAGCGTCCCCTTCTCTTATTTTACTCTTGCGGACATACAGTCATGCCATTCAGAAAGCGAAGTCCCAGCAGGCCCAACTGTGTGAGCGGTGAAGCATCGAAGCCTCACGTTGTCCTTCTTGTCTGAAATCCTCCAGACAGAACCGTCCTCTCTGTCTAGCTCAGTTCATTGTTCGTATAACTCTCTCTCTCTCTTTTTGACCTCAGAGTTCTTCATCTGTGAAGAATTCCCCAATCGAGGTTAAAAATACTCTCTGCACCAACCTCAATCAAAGTTAAAAATACTTCACGGCTTGGGACCAGTGTACTTGAGAGACCTCTTTCTTCCCTAAAGTCTGTTCCGCTCTCTTCGGTCATCTGAGGAGGCCCATTAAGGGCGCAATCCTAACTTGGAATTAGGCCAGCGCAGTTTGGCCGGCACAAGGGACACTGTAAAGTATGTTTGGACCATTCTTGTAGTCAGAGAGGCCAGCATACAGATGTGCACCATACTCCATAACTCCTAAGAGTGGTCCAAACGCATTTGATGGTAACCCTGGTGCTGGCCTAAATGTGCTGGCCTAACTCTAGGTTAGGATTGCACTCTAAGAGAAGATAGGGGATGGTGGTGAGAAATAGGGTCTTCTTGGTGAGGGGGGGGCGCCTATATTGTGGAACTCATTCCCCTTTGAGTTGAGACCAGCTCCTTCATTGCTAAACTTTTGGTGAGGTCTGAAAACATTTTTATTTCAGAAAACTTCTGACACTTAGTAAAGTGATGGCTGCTTTTTTTTTTTAGTAGTTTATGTTTAAAGGGTTTTTATAGCTGCTGCATAGCTTTTATTGTATACCAGCTGTTTGACCCAGTGTTGCCCGGGCAACAAATTATCCCGAACGTGGATTCAAACGGCATCGGGAGCGTCGACATTAGTCTCAGTGACTGCGGAAACTACGGATTTGACACCAATTTTGGCCGATTTCGACCATTTGCACGTGGGGGCCCCTGCGTACCCCCCCGGGGGCGCTAGGAGGGTCTGACCCTCCGCAGTGTTTGTCGCCAGACTGTAAAGCATACGCGTGCCGAGTTTGGTGTAAATCGCTGCAGGTGACCGTTTTCATGTGGGCCCCCCAGCATACCCCCACCCCCGGGGGCACTAGGGGGCCCTGACCCCCACAGTGTTTGTCGCCAGTCCGCCAGGCATGTGCATGCCGTGTTCCAGGCGTTCCAGTGAGACATGGCAGACGTTCTGTTTCGCACCCCTTCTCGCCTCCCATGTCGAGGGGGGGCGAACCCAGACTCCAACAGCATCAGGACTGTCGGCACTTGCCTCAGCGGCCCCGGAAACTACAGATCCGACACCGATTTCGGCCGTTTTCGACCATTTTCACATGAGGCTTCCCATGTACCCCCACCCCTGGGGGCGTTAGGGGGGGTCTGACCCTCATAGTGTTTGTCACCAGCATATGCGCGCCGGGTTTGGTGTAAATCACTCCAGGTGACCGTTCTCATGTGCCCCCCGCATACCCCCACCCCTGGGGGCGCTGGGAGGGCCTGACCCCCTCCGTGTTTGTTGCCAGTCCGCCAGGCATGTGCATGGCGAGTTTGGTGCCAATTGGTCCAGGCGTTTCAGCGGGGCATGGCGGATGTTCTGTTTTGGACCCCTTCTCACCCCCCACGTCGAGTGGGGGCAAACCCAGACTCCAACAGCATCAGGACCATTGGCGCCTGTCTCGGCGGCCCCGGAAACTACAGATGCAACACTGATTCCGGTCGTTTTCAGCCATTTTCACGGGCCCCTCACGTACCACCACCCCTGGGGCCACTAGGGGGCCCCGCCCCCCGCAGTGTTTGTCACCAGGCCGCCAGGCATCCGCATGCTGGGTTTGGTGCCAATCGGTCCAGGCGTTCCAGAGAGCATGGCACAGGTTTGGTTTCGCACCCCTTCTCGCCCCCCACGTCAAGGGGGGGGCCAAACCTGAACTCCAGCGATGTTGGGAGCGTCGCCGCTTGTCTTTCAGACCCCGGAAACTACGGATCCGACGCTGATTTCATCCATTTTCGACCATTTTCACGTGGGGCCCCCGTGTACCCCCACCTCCGGGGGCACTAGGGGGTCCGACCCCCACAGTATTCGTCACCAGATTGCAAGGCACACCCCTGCCAAGTTTGGCATCAATCGCTCCAGGCGTTCCAGGAGGGCATGGTGGACGGTTTGTTTTGCACCCCTTCTCGCTCCCCCCCACGCTGAGGGGGGTGCCAAACCCGGAGTCAAACGGCGTCGGGGGCATCGCCGCTCGTCTTGGCGACCCTGGAAACGACGGATTCAACACCGATGTCGGCTGTTTGCGATCATGTTTAAGTTTCACCCCCCTGCACCCCACCCCTGGGGGTCCTAGGGGGGTCTGATCCCTGCAATGTTTGTTGCCAGGCCACAAGTTTTATGCATGCCAAGTTTCGTGTTAATCGGTCCAGGCGTTGCGGAGCCTATGTGGAATATACATACACATACATAGACAAACATGTACACACACACACGCACATGCACACGCACACGCACAAACACACATTCTCTTTTTTATATGTAGATGTTACAGTTTTATTTGTATTTTAATTGCTTTATGTTTCTTTGCTCGTTTATATTTTTTATCCTTTATGTATTTTTAACAATTGTTAGCACCTTGGGTGCCCTTCAGGGAGAAAGGTCAAGGTTTCCCACGATCAAATGGTCTAGTCATGACCGACTGTAGGGGGGCAGTGCTCATCTCCGTTTCTAAGCCGAAGAGCCGGTGTTTGTCCGAGGACAAGCTTCCGTGGTCATGTGGCCGGCATGACTATGTGCTGAGATGCACGGAATGCCGTTACCTTCCCACCGAAGTGGTTCCTATTTTATCTACTGTTATTTTTACTTGCTTTTGAACTCAAAGGTTGGCAGGAGCTGGGATAAGCGATGGGAGCTCACTCCGTCATGCGGTCTTGAACTGCCAACCTTCCAGTCAGCAAATTCAGCAACAACGGTTTAACCCACAGCACCACCATGTGCCCTTGGGGGGGAGAAAGGCGGGTTACAAATTGAATAAATAAAATTTCTTCACCCCATCCTCCCAATTTCCATTCACAATATTTTTATTTAAAAAAAAACAGGTGGAAATCCCCCCCCCCAAAATACAATGGAATAAAAGAGAGCCACAATTTTGGGTAGTTTAATGGAAGGAGGAAGAGTGGGGTTGGGTTTGATTTGAGCCCATTGTGGCTGGACTCAACAGTTTCAGTGCTTCAGACAAAAAAATGGTCTGGTTTCAGGATACGTGATCCCATGTCTTCTTACCCTTGGAGGGGGGGCTGGTGTATAGGTGGGCTTTAAGAATTTTGTAGAAAGCTCTGCTCTGGATTTTTTTTCTTTCTGAAGCCACATAGCATACCCACCAGTTGTCCCTATTTACTGGTTGTTAAAGTTCTGCTACTGCAAGTCCTCAGCTTCATCCACCATGGCTCTAGATCAGCAGTTTTCAACCACCTTCATCTTATGGCATACCAAGAAGGCCCTCAAATTGTCAAGGCACACCACTGGTTTTTTTGACAATTGACAAGGTACGCCAAAGTGCAGGCGGGGAGACCCTTGCCTCACAATGGCCCTACTAATAAATGACCCTCTCCCAAACTCCCGTGATATACCTGCAGACCATTTGTGGCACACCATTGTGTTGCGACACAGAGGTTTAAAATGGCTGCTCCAGACATTTCTATCTCTGAGGGCCGATTACATTTTCTGTGGTAGAACCTTCCCTGTGGAGCTCCCAGTTGCTTTAGGCCTGGAGGCCTACAGCAGCTTGTTGGGGACGTCAGAAAGATGGTGAAAAGACATCAGAAAGATGGTGGGAAAGCATTTAGTTGACAGGTGGCTGCTGAACAAGTGTGTGTGAGCTCTTGTTCAATTAGCTTACTGTTTTAATGTTTTTTTTATGTATAATACATTGTTATCCCCCTGTTTTTGATCTTGGAACTCAGCAGTGTTCATGAGGTTCCCAGGCAGTCTGTCATGAGGGTACTTGTTTTACCAGGAACTGATCAGAGCTTACCGGCACTTTCTGCCGAGCTTCAGTAAGGGGGCTACGTGCTCCAGGCCCATGCCACAGTTCAGATTAAGGTCTCTAGTACAACAGTGTTTTAGTGTTTTGAACTGTGAAAAGAGCTTGCTGGTAGGCTGTCTGGTAGGCTAGTAATAGGAGAATACTTATGTGGTATGCACACCGTCTTGTAGTACGTCTGGCAATGCGACAGCCAAAATCCACTTTGCTTTACCTCACTGCCTCACTTGTTTGGTATGCTGTCTCCTCTTCCCCCCTCCCCACCCCCCGCCCCACAGCCCAATGTCTAATCTTGAAAAATATGTAGAACAAAACCTTATAAGCTGGCGCAACCTGGTTGCTTTAAACTCATAGTGTCGTGCTTGAAACTGTGATTGTCTGCTGCCACTGGCTGTGTGGTGAGGAGATCTTTCCTGTGCTGTGCAAATGGTCAGTAAAAATAGTTCTCTTTGGGCTCATTTATCTGAGCACAGCAGTAGACATTTCTCCTCAGTGGGCTAATAGCATAGGGGACAGATACTCAAAAAAGAGAAGCGCGGAGGAGTGTGGTGGAGACGCCCTCGCTTAGCACTCTTCTACCCTCCACACTACTTCTAACACAATAAAATGGTTGGACCTTGATGCTAAGTGGGACTCCTCTTAGATTTGTTTGTTTTTGGTCTTGCTGCAACAGACTGTAGAATCGGCTTCTAAGGTTGATTACTTATTCCAGTTTGTTTCTTTGCTTTATGTTTGTACCCCATATTTCCTTCAGGAAGTTCAGAATGATATAGAATAGCTAAAGGCCCTGTCCTGTCCAGCATTCCAGCACCAATGCAGCCATGCCAGTGGGGCGTGCGCTGCATCCAGCTGTGGGGCAGGGGGATAGTGATAGAAACCTCCTCAAGGTAAAGCAATGTTTGTTCCCTTACTTTGGGGCTGCATTGCAGCTGCCTTGGTGCTTGACAGTTGGATAGGATTGGGCCCTAAGTCTGGAAGGCCAAAATACTGTTTCCCTGACAAAATCAGGAAGTGGAAACAAAAAACCCTCCCTGAGGCCAACTTTGAACTCTGGTGATTTTGAATTGGTGCTCCCTAGACTGGAGTTTGTGGGCCCAATCCTTTTCAACTTTCCAGTGCTGATGCTGCAGGGCCAACGAGGTATGCGCTTCATCCTGCAAGGGGGTGGGGACAGGGATGGAGGCCTCAAGGTAACATTTATTTCCTTGCCTCGGAACTGCACTGCGGCTGCATCGGCACTGGAACGTTGGATAGGATTGAGCCCTTTACCTGCAAAACCATTCCTTCGGTCTGAGCTATTTCTTGGGCACATTTTGATGTGGCAATTCTACACCAAAGTGGGAAAACATCACATGTCCTCCAGAATCCCTGAGCTCATGGATGAATCCAGTTCTTACTCAGCGTTTGCTGTCATCTCCTCTTGCAGCTTGGATCATGGGGAGCAGTAAGAGCAAATCCAAAGACCCCAGTCAACGTAGGCGCAGTCTGGAGAGCACAGAGAATATCCATGGTGGCTGCTCAGCTTCTCAGACACCCAGCAAGACCCCTGCTTCAGACACCCATCGAACTCCCAGTCGACTGTTTGGCAGCACAGCGCCAGAACCAAAGCTCTTCGGGGGCTCCAATACATCGGATATGGTCACTTCTCCTCAGCGCTGTGGTGCTCTTGCTGGTCAGTATGATGTTTCATTCTAGCTCTGACTTCTTTCACCAATCCGTGGAATATTCCTCTGTAAGTCTAAACTTCTAGGAAGGTGCATGGGGTAGTTTTCAAAAATCGAAACTTGCTAAGGGCCAAACAACACATTAAATGCATTTTTGTGTTTAATATAGCAATATTGGTTCCCCACAATGCAGTTTAGGACCATAGTGTGTGGGAATTTGGGTATAACTCTTTCTGTGTTATTGTTCCAATGCAACACATAATCACGCACACCCAGTGGTGGCATTCAAATAAATTAACAACCGGTTCTATAATGTCATTGCCTGAGCCAAAAAAAACCCAAAGCCAGCCGAGGTAAGCGAGTGGGCGGGGCCTGGCCATTTAACAACCGGTTCTATAGAACCTGGGAGAACCCCCTGAATGCCACCACTGCGCACACCCCTCTGAATGAGGGAGATCTCAACCTTTCTCTCTGTGTCAAAGCTAAAACTACCTCATCCCCTCATCCTGTACAAAGCTGCATTTTGTAGAAAGACAGAAATGCGTTTAACCTCCTGTGTAGTTTGATTAAAGGTAAAGGTTTCCCCATGACCGAATGGTCTAGTCGTGACCGACTGTAGGGGGCGGTGCTCATCTCTGTTTCAAAGCCTGTAGAGCCGGCGTGTTTGTCCGAGGACAAGCTTCCGTGGTCATGTGGCCGGCATGACTCTACGCCGTAGCGCACAGAACGCTGTGACCTTCCCACCGAAGTGGTCCCTATTGATCTACTTGCATTTTAGGTGCTTTCGAACTGCTAGGTTGGCAGGAGCTGGGACAAGCAACAGGAGCTCACTCTGTCACGCAGTCTTGAACTCCCAACCATGCGGTCGAAAGCCCAGCAACAGCGGATTAACTCGCTGCGCCACCACGTCCCTGTCGCTTGTTTGATTACCAGTGCCCCAATCCTACTGGGACTTACAGCAGCTGATCGTGTGATCTATAAGTCCTAATATAGCACAGCAAAAAGAGCACATTGCCACGTGCGGTAGGATCACTGGAGCAAACAGCTAGATGCCCCACACATGTGCTAACAGCTCACCCAGGTCATGCTGAAGCAAGTAAAGGGATCAGAGTGGGGCATGCATGGGGCATGAGAGTGACAATAACGCATGCAGGGATCCTATCCTTTTCCTAGCTTAACACACTCCTTGAGGCTCCTCAGACATATGCCACCTAAATTGGCACAGGCACATTGGTAGCCAGGCTGCCTACAGAGAGACAAGTAAAAAACATCTTGGCTGTTTAGTCACCCCTTCATCATAGGATGAAGTTGGCATTGCTACATCAGCTGATGGGGGGATAGGATTGGGTCTTCAAAAGATGCCGGTAGATATGGTTTCGAAAAGGTACTGCGACCATCTAGAGCAGTGGTTCTCACTTTTTAGCATTGGGAGTGGACTCACCTAAAAAAAAAGTTTCGCTTTATCAGCAGGCTATAATGGTGTTTGGGCAGTAGTGCGCCCTCCAAGTCACAGGTTGTTTAACCCTTGATGCACAAAGCCTAATCTACCCTGTCAGTTTTGTGAACCACCAAAAATGGGGCATGACCCACTGGTGGGCCATGGACTCACAGTTTGAGATAATCATGATTCAAGTGCATTAATTTATTCAACTCATGCTGCTGTTAAGATACAATTAAAGCCCTAAATTAAAGTTATTGTGGAATAGTGGTTGGTTTAATTTATCTGAATTGGTCTTTGCAGGTGGAGTCACCACATTTGTGGCCCTCTATGACTATGAATCACGGACAGAATCGGATCTTTCTTTCAAGAAAGGGGAACGTCTCCAAATCCTCAACAACACGTATGTATCTTTTGCCCAGGTGTTGTAATGTATTTAACTTCCTTTTTTCAGTGAAACTTTTTCTCTGGTTGCATCTTTCAGTTGTCTCTAGAAGCAAGAAAAGAAAATACAGCACTGGGTGTTTTCGTTTTGTTTTTAATTTTTGCTTCCTCTTTTTCTCCAATTCCTTTTGTCTGCTGAAAGGTTATTTAGGTCATTTTGAATTTCTGGGCTTAGATGGAAGGGCATTAAGTTCTGACTACTATCTATGTCCTGCTGTTCTAATCCCCAGTGGATCATAATATTGGTTCCAAGGAGCAGGTCAAACTGTTCCTAGGTGCATTGGTTTCCTTCTGCCCTTCAATTAATCTCCTAGTTTCTTCTCCCAATGTAGGAAAAGCCTGGGTTTCATTCAGCCATTGTACATATAGGCTTGCAAACTGTTCTTTCCTCTTTCTTTCAGAGCTGCCAATGAAAGACTATAGGCCTTGAAAGATTCTCCATATAGCAGCCCTCCCCAGGCTTGAGTACTTAACTATTCATTGCATGGCATTCAGTGCCTCCTCCACAATAGTGTTTAACTAAACAAGAAGAATGGCATGTTGATGGCATTGTGTCTCGCCTATATCCCATTTCATTGACTGCCTCTGAGTGGGATGGAGAAATTCTGTGAATGATGCCATTACATGTAATAAGAACATACGAAGAGCCCTGCTGGATCAGGCCAAAGGCCCATCTAATCTGGCTTCCTTTATCTCACAGTGGCCCACCAGGTGCCTCGGGGAACACACAAGCCTGCATCCTGTTGCCACTCCCTTGCACCTGGCATTCTGAAGTAGCCTACTTCTAATGTAAGGAGGTTGCACAACCCATCATGGCCTATTCCTCCAGAAATCTATCCAATCCCCTTTTAAAAGCACCTAGGCCAGATGCCATCACCACCTCCTGTGGCAAGGAGTTCCACAGATTGATTAATTAATTAATGTCTTGCTTTAACACCATGGTACTAGGAACATTTGGGAGAAGACAATGAGGCAGTGGCCACATGTCTCCTATAAAGTATAGTTAAGTTTTGACCCTCTTATTCACATCTCTGAATAGGAGCAGATTTTCACATTCCTGTTTGGAGATGTTGAACCAACACTGTTGCCCTGTAATTATGAAGACAAACAGGATAAAGACTGTAGCGCACTTAGCACATTAAAAGCACATTGTAAACAATTAATGACATTATTGCCATATGACTGGGCAGATGGAAGTGGCCTCTTTGAAGCAGATGTTGCACCCTCCCCTTGTGTCCTCCTGACGAGTGTATTTTTTCATTAATTGCTTTGCAATTTAAAAAGATTGCATTTGCCTTATAGGCCATCTTTTTCACCTGCTCAGCTCTCCCTCTCCTCGCCTGAAATTGCCCAGCACAATGAGACCTTTACAAAAGGCTGTGTTGTCATTTTTACAGGTGTATTCTTCTGTCTTCTCTTCCTTTAACAGGCAGCATGCATCTCACTACTAAATGCAGAGGATATTCTCAAACACACACCATGCTCTGCTTGAAAGCTTCCCAAAGGCACCTGTTAGAGACAGACTGTTTGACTAGAGAATCCTTTTGGCTTGTTCTAATGTAGTTGTTTTCATGTTAAAATAGGAATGAGTGGGTTCCCTCAATTCCACTCCATTCCACTATCCCTTGGGTTCTGCTTTGTTTGAATTCTGTCTGGAACTGTGGGCTTCGGGACATCCGTTACAGATCATGTGTGTGCCTTCTGAACCCAGCCTTTGAAAAGCAAGAAATCTTCCACTGTTTGCTCTCCTATGGGAAGAATTTTTTTAAACCCACCATTTCTGATAATTAAAAGAGCTGTGCAATTCCAAGTTACAAAAAATACACATACAAATGGTTTTTTAAAAAATGTTAGACAACATTGAGAGCGCAATCCTAACTTGAAATTAGGCCGGCACAATTAGGCCAGCCACGTTTGACTGGCACAAGGGATACCGTAAGTACGTTTGGACCACTCTCTGAGTCAGAGAGGCAAGCACACAGACGTGCACCCTCCCTGATTTCGAGAGTGGTCCAAACACGCTTTACGGTGGTCCTTGTGCCAGCCAAACGTTGCTGGCCTAACTGTGCCGGCCTAATTCCAAGTTAGGATTGCACCCAAATTAGTTCCCTGTGCAAAGCACCAAATCATTCAAGGGGCTGATGTCACATTGTGACGTTTACTAAGCAGACTCAGTTGTACAGGATGGTTTGCCGTTGCCTTCCCCAATCATCTTTACCTCCAACAAACTGGGTATTTATTTTACCAACCTCAAAAGGATGAAAGGCTGAGTCAATCTTGAGCTGACTACTTGAGAACCTGACTTCCTTCGGGATCAAACTCAGGTCCTAGGGAGACCTAGGACTGCAATTCTTTAGCCTACCACTCCACACTCTTGTTAGAACAACATTTCTAAAATATGATTCCTAAAACGGATTCTCACTTTTAAAAAAAGTTTTGCTCTATTAATCTAGTGAAGCAGAACATCTAGGGAGGAACCTGGCAGAGATGGATTTTATAAGCATCCCTAAGTGGAGGGAAATTGGGAGTGTATTAACATGCAGTGTAATTCTGTGCATACAGACTCGGAAGTAAGCCCCAGAGTGTTCAGTGGAGCTTGCTCCCAGGTAAGACTCCATAGAGAGTTAATCCAAGATTGCAAGGCATTTTGACACAATGCATTGTCCATCAATTAAAGATGTTTGGCTAATCCAAGTGTCTTCAGTCCCTCACTCTTCAGACTATACACTGTGAGTGAGTGCTACAAAGGATGTGTGGCATGGCTTTGTAACATGGCAGCCAGGATGTCACAATTCATTTTTTCTTGGTCAGTAGAAAACCTGTCTAAGGGTTGTTCCACCACCCATATATTTATGGGTGGAGCGGGGGCACAGTTGAGACCTTAGAGGAGTTGTTTTCAGACATTCTAGCTTTAGGGTAAACCTTTTCCATGTCAGCTTGTCTGCCAAGGAATCTCTGAGCATGGCAGAGCATTCTGGGAGATTATCTAGAACAGTATCAAACATAAGGCCCCCGGGTAGGATGCTGCCCACCAAAACACGTTATCTGATGCTTGGCCTCTCCCAGGATCACAATGAGCTGCTGAGTTGTGCCGAGATGTTACTGTTAAAAGGGTGGCCTGCATGATAATTGGGCTCTCCCATATCTTGAAAATATGTTCACGGTTGATTTATTTTCTAATCTGCTATTTGCATCCAATGAGTTCCTAAGTAAGAAAAAAGTGCTTATATCTGGTCATGACTTGGTTAATGACATCGTTTCTGGCCCTCAGCAGCCGTAATGAATACTGTTTGGCCCATTGTATGAAATGAGTTTTATTTTGACATCCCTGATCTAGGATATACAATGCCAGACATGTTTTCCACTGAGCTGTTCATAGAAGAACTCCAGGGTTCCCTGGTAAACAACTTGCAAACCACTGTCTTTAGGGCTATTGGCTCTTATGTGTGTGTCCATCCCATTCACTTTTGAAGAGCATCTTAAAAACTGCAATTCTTTTAATCTAAGCCCTGTATCTTTCTCTCTCTCTCTCTCTCTCTTATATCCTGTTCTTCATGCTTTCATTTAGGAGAAAGGTGGATGTCAGGTGTGTATCTTCTATTTGATTTTGGCATAAACAGAAAAACTAACCTGATTTCTGCTGTCTAAACAATGCGGGAGGGAGGAAGGATTGGAGGAAGCCAGAAGGCAATTTTGGATTTGGAGTGTGTGTGTGTGTGTGTGTGTGTGTGTGTGTGTGTGTGTGTGTGTGTACACGCATGCACTCTGAACAAAATTTGTCCTCACCTTCAGCATAACTCTATCCTGCTGACTTAGGGCACAATACAATACTGGTATGCTGGAATCTGTTCATTTGAATGTGGAGAATGGGAATTAAATGGTCTGGGTTCTGATCTGGTTTAGTTACACCCAACTAGCAAAGGTCATGGTTGCAAGATACAGGCATGTCCCGGTATCGGCTGGTGCTTTGTTCCGGACCCTCCTGGGGATACCTGAAACCATGGATACTGGGGACCCCTTTTCAAAGACGGGGAACATCAGCAGTTTTGCTGCAATAAGGTATTAAAGGAAGAGTTCAATGTTCCCCTATCTTTTTAATCGGCACCCCAGTATCCATGATATTTGTGGATAACTGAAACCATGGGTGCCTGTACTAATTCTGTATAATTTTGCTTTTCCCCACCTCCCATCTGTTTCTCTCCTTCATTCATGATTTCCTTATTAAATTAACCACAATGGGAACTACACAGTCTAATGCATGCTGGATTGCAGCCAAAGTCTGCAACATGAAGTTTTGCCATGGGACAATGAAAGCGACAAATGGTTGCTCCTCTTGCTGTTCTGTTTCCCAACAAGTTCTCACTCTGCATGCATGCAGCCAGCTGACCCAAATGCACTGTTTCTTGCCTGTGCAATGCACAATGAATGCGGTATGCATCCCTTGAAGTTCAGTAGGGTGAGAAAAAGCTGCAGCAGCAAATGCTTTATATTTAGGCTTAAATAAATACAGCTTCTTCATAATATGCGCCTGCAGCAATTGTCACACAAAAAAAAGCTGGCCAGGCCTCTAAGCACGGGGATGAAATAGGGGTTTTTCTGGATAATCTGCTGATTCACCAAGCAAAAAATATACCTTGTGCAAGTCAGGTAGGGCTAAGATTCTCCTTGGTTTTCATCTAAAATGTTTCTTAAACTCCGGCAGCCTAGTCCTAAGCTGCCCAGCATCCAGAGGAACAGTGGTACCAAAATGGCTGCCGCTGGATCCTCTGAGTGCTGTGGCAGTTGCCAGAGTCTTCTCAGGGGAAGGGGACATTCGCCAGTGGCCTATTCGTGGCAGGGTCATTCTTTGTCATATGGGAAGCTCCTCAACTCACTTTAAAGTAAAGCCCTGGCCCCAGCAATGGGTCTGCTAGAGTCTGCATGGGCTATTTGGCCAGTACGGTATTTAGAAGGCCCCTGTCTGGCTGCCCAGCCCGAAACGGAGCATAGGATCTGGTGGTGCAGGCCTGGACCTGATCCTCCCCCCTGCCCAGTTCCACCCTCTCCCTGCCCCCCACCCTGAAAAGCACTTACCGCTGGCCGGTGCTGATGGAGCACTGGCTGGCCTCCCACTTGGCACTGAGGCCCAGCGTTGATTGGCACTGGGCCACCGCCACTGCTCCCCCCTCCCGCAATGCTGCAAATGTGCTTTAGAGCACATTCATGACACTTTTAGATGGCAGTATGCGTGTAAAGGTTTCCCCACAACTGAATGGTCTGACTGACTGTAGGGGGCGGTGCTCCTCTCCATTTCTAAGCCCAAGAACCGGCAGTTGTCTAAGAACAAGCTTCTGTGGTCATGTGACCAGCATGACTATATGCCGAGATGCACGGAACGCCGTTACCTTCCCACCGAAGTGGTACCTATTTATCTACTGGCATGTTTACATGCATTTGAACTGCTAGATTGGCAGGAGCTGGGACAAGCGACAGGAGCTCACTCCGTTGCTTGGTCTTGAACTGCCAACCTTCCTGTCAGCAAGCTCGCAACTCAGCAGTTTTAACTTGCTGCGCCACCATGCCACCATTGTTTGCGTGCCCTACAAGCTATAAGAGTTTCAGGATGGGGTCCTAAGGCATGTAATTTGTGTGTGTTCGTGTGTGTGGTTAAGCAGTGGCATTCCTATGGGGGGGCAAAATGCTAAGTTCTGCAGGAGCCTGAGCTCCTGTGTAACACTTCCCCCTTCCCTCCATAACCATTCGCAGCTTGGAGAGCTGGCTCAGAGGCTTTGCTCTCTGAGCTGTAAATGGCTCTGTAGGCGAGGGGGAGGGGCCATGTTGCAAAGGAGCTGCAGAACTTAGTATATTTCCCCCCATAGGAACACCAGTAGGTTAAGGCCTACATTGTCAAGGTTAGCAAATGTTCAGAACTTAAGTCTCTCTTGAAATATTAATGTTTTTCGGCAATAATCTATTCATACTTTTAAATAAAATTCTTGTGATCTTCAGTATGGGGGCATCAGTGCTGCACAGGAAATCAAATTCTGCACATTTCTTGCTTCTGAGATGCTTGCCTTAAGGATTTAATTCAAGCTAGGATTGAGTGCTACTACTCAACATAGACAGACAATACTGAAACATATTAGTGTTGTAGCTTGTGAGGAAGCTCCCTTAAGCAGGTTATATTTCTTGAACCTCTCACTATAGAAATGGGGCTGGCATCCTAACTTAAATGTTGCAGGAAAGCTAAATCAATGTGTGTTTCTCTTGCCCTTAAATGGTAAAGACAGATATTGATCTGACTGAATGTGCTGGTTTATAGGTATTTGGCATACTTTCTAGGTACAAAACAAGTGAATGAAGTGTAATAAAATATTGTGAATATTCGCAATTTCAGAATTGTCTCTTCCATTAGGAACAAAATGATCCCGTGTGTGTGTGTGTGTGTGTGTGTGTGTGAGAGAGAGAGAGAGAGAGAGAGAGAGAGAGGCATTATAGTGAAGCATGTCAGAGGACAATGGGATGTGTTAACAATGTATTAACTGCTAGGCCCTCCACGTATGACTTAAATCAGATCCCCTACGAATATACAGTGGGGGTGACAAATAGATTTAGGGGCTTAGATTTGGTAGACAGAGTGCCTGAAGAACTTTGGACGGAGGTCTGTAACATTGTACAGGAGGCAGCAACTAAAACCATCCCAAAGAGGAAGAAATGCAAGAAGGCAAAGTGGCTGTCTGACGAGGCTTTACAAATAGCTGAGGAAAGGAGAGAAGCCAAAAGCAAGGGAGAAAGGAAAAGATATACCCAACTGAATGCAGATTTCCAGAGAACAGCAAGGAGAAATAGGAAGGCCTTCCTAAATGAGCAATGCAAAGAAATAGAGGAAAACAACAGAATGGGGAGGACTAGAGATCTTTTCAAGAAAATTGGAGATGTCAAAGGACAATTTCATGCTAAGGTAGGCACAATAAAGGACAAAAATGGCAAGGACCTAACAGAAGCAGATGAGATTAAGAAGAGGTGGCAAGAATACACAGAGGAACTCTATAAGGCCGATCTAAATGTTCCTGATAACCACAGTGGTACAGTCACTGAGCTCGAACCTGACATCCTGGAGAGTGAAGTCAAGTGGGCTTTAGAAAGCCTCACTAACAACAAAGCTAGTGGAGGTGACAGCATTCCAGCGGAATTACTCAAAATCTTAAAAGATGATGCTGTCCAAGTGCTGCTCTCCATATGCCAGCAAATTTGGAAAACCCAACAGTGGCCACAAGACTGGAAAAGATCAGTTTACATTCCAATCCCAAAGAAGGGCAATGCCAAAGATTGCTCGAATTACCGCACCATTGCACTCATTTCACATGCTAGCAAGGTCATGCTCAAAATCCTACAAGCTCGGCTTCAGCAGTATGTGAATCGAGAACTACCAGATGTACAAGCTGGTTTCCGAAGAGGCAGAGGAACTAGAGATCACATTGCCAACCTTCGCTGGATCATGGAGAAAGCAAGAGAGTTCCAGAAAAACATCTACCTCTGCTTCATTGATTATGCTAAAGCCTTTGATTGTGTGGATCACAACAAACTGTGGCAAGTTCTTGAAGAGATGGGAGTTCCAGACCACCTGATCTGCCTTCTGAGAAACCTTTATGCGGGTCAGGAAGCAACAGTTAGAACTGGACATGGAACAACCGACTGGTTTAAAATTGGGAAAGGAGTACGACAAGACTGTATATTGTCACCCTGCTTATTTAACTTATACGCAGAGTACATCATGAGGAAGGCAGGGCTGGATGACTCACAAGCTGGAATCAAGATTGCTGGGAGAAACATCAACAACCTCAGATATGCAGACGATACCACTCTACTGGCAGAAAGTGAGGAAGACCTAAAGAACCTTTTGATGAGGGTGAAAGAGGAAAGTGCCAAAATTGGTTTGAAGCTCAACATTAAAAAGACTAAGATCATGGCAACCACTCCCATCACTTCCTGGCAAATAGGAGGGGAAGAAATGGAAGCAGTGACAGACTTTATTTTCCTGGGCTCCAAGATCACCGCAGATGGTGACTGCAGCCATGAAATTAAAAGACGTTTACTTCTTGGGAAGAAAGCTATGGTGAACCTAGATAGCTTAATCAAAAGCCGAGACATCACCCTGCCAACAAAGGTTCGCATAGTCAAAGTTATGGTTTTCCCAGTAGCCATGTATGGCTGTGAGAGCTGGACCATAAGAAAGGCAGAGCGTCGAAGAATCGATGCTTTTGAATTATGGTGTTGGAGAAGACTCTTGAGAGTCCCCTGGACTGCAAAGAGATCCAATCGGTCAATTCTCCAGGAAGTCAAGCCTGATTGCTCCCTGGAAGGACAAATGCTGAAGCTGAAGCTCCAATACTTTGGCCACCTGATGAGAAGAGAGGACTCTTTAGAAAAGACCCTCATGCTGGGAAAGATTGAAGGCAAAAGGAGAAGGGGGCGACAGAGGATGAGATGGTTAGATAGTGTCACCGAAGCAATGAATATGAAATTGGGCGAACTCAGGAAGCTAGTGGAGGACAGGGAGGCCTGGCGTGCTGTGGTCCAGGGGGTCGCGAAGAGTCGGACACGACTTAGCGACTGAACAACAACAACAACAACAACAACAATGTATTTCATAGTAGCTAATATTGCTTCACTGTTGAAGCTAGGTTCTCACAGTAATATTGTGGCAATACAGTAATTAACTGCCCCTCTTTAAATGGCCAAAGTGCTTTGCCTTCTATCTAGCCATGCATTGTATGCATCTAAGAAAAAAACACCCTCAATGGCCTTTTGCACTGATCCAACAATAAAATTCCACCACCATGGGAGCAATCCTAACCTGGAGTTAGGCTGGCACCCTTGTGCTGGTCTAGGAGTGTTGCAAACACACCCTAAAGTTAGACAACTCTCAGATTCAGGGAGGACGGCACACATCCATTCTCTGGGTATACCTCCAGGTTAGAATTGCGTCCTGTGTCTGTTGTTATTCCTGCCCTCTGCATAGAGATAATGCAAGTAGTAGCAGCCTTTTTTGCTGTCTTTAGTAGAGGTGGCTGAGTTTTTTTCATGAATAGTTTGTAAATGGAATATTACCCTGTGCAGGAAATAATCTTCAGTATAGAAGCCCATTCCCACATTTGAAGTACAAAGCCCGTGATTTTTCAGTGATGTCAAGGAACTATTTTGTGAGACATTTCTTGACCTGGCATCTACCTGCTAGTGTCCGTAAAAGCAAGAGACAGAAAAAAAGAATAGAAGTTGCTTTTCCCATACTGCTTGTTTCTCCAGAGCATGTGCTTCCCACCAGTGGCGTAGCCAGGTCATTTGACACCCGGGGCCCATAAATATTTGACACCCTCATATGATAAAATTATTTATATTTATATTTATATATTTCACATTTTATACACCCTTTCTCCGGGGAGCTCAGGGTGGTGTGCAGGGTTCCTCCCCTTCTTTTGTCCTCACAACTATCCTGTGAGTTAGGTGAGGCTGAGAGATAGTAATAATGACATGAAATGAATAATAATAATGGCCAGAAAATAAATGCAGTGAATATTTTCCCACAAGCAATGGATGAACATCAGTGCCCTCCCCTGCTCCTCCTCATCTACATATAGTACTCGCTAACATACTGCGCCTATATCTTGCTAACTGGGCAAGAGGCACTTTTTCCAGTGGTGCTCCTCTTATATTTAGCAGGGGGAGAGTAATTGTCCCTCTTCACCCCTGCGCAGTCTTTCTAGTGGCTGTTGCTGGCGGTCTGCCTTTTTTTTAGATTGTGAGCCCTTTGGGGACAGGGAGCCATTTAACTTTATTATTACTATTTGCCTGTAAACCGCTTTGTGAACTTCATGTTGAAAAGCGGTATATAAGTACCTGTTGACTGACTGACTGACTGACATCTGGAGGTCCAATGTAGCCATCATACATAATGTTACATAAGACAGTTGTATTTTCATTTTTTTTTGTTTTTGGGCCATATAATAAGGTTTGTTACAATGAAGGTATTACACCCCAGTTTTTCTGCTGAATTCCTCGTGAAATTCTGCATCAAACAGTATATAGCATGATGGTATTATTCTGGTGGAGGCCTGGGCAACCCAACATGAGGCTGCTCGAATCATCACTGGCAAAATAGCCAGTGATGAGCTGAGAAGCCCCATTGTGGGCAGCGGGACTTTCCCCAGGGAAAGGGGACAGACATCCCCTTCTTCTGGGGAGACTCCAGGAGCTGCCTTTTGACTACCACTGTGCCTATGGCAGCCAGACAGTTCTGGATTGGGCTGCCCAAAACATTTGGGCTCTCTCTACCTATTAAAGATCCAGACTGTGATGTGAAAAGAATGTAGTGTTAACAATAAACTTAACTAGATCAGGCAATCAGGAGGACATTGCAATCAGGCAGTGGGCAGGAGATGTGGACTGATGGTTGAGCTGCTGGTACTGCCTGAAGCTAAGCAGGAGAACCTGTGGCTTGTTTTTGGATGGGAGACAGGTGCCAGGTTGTGACAAGCTGCAGTATCTGTGGTGGCAGAACAGAGTCACTGTGGATCTGATTACTCACCACAAGTGAGAGTTGCGGGGGAGTGTGTGAGAAGGCCACCTGGACACATCAAGGAATATGACCTTGAGGACCTGTCCAGGCTTGACTTATGATTGCTTGCTGAAGCTCGATGGCATGCAGTGAGGCGAGAGAACACCACTATGAAGGCTACATCTGGGACTGAGGATTTGGCGGATCACAAGAATACTGTATATTTGTAAAAAAAAAAAAACATTGAAAAAAATGGTGGTTTAGACTGCTCATGTAAGCCACCTTGGGCATTTGGTTCGGCATGGGAAAGGCAGGGTATAAATTCTTCAAATAAATAAAATCACGGCAACTCTTCTTGTGAAACTGCTCTGATGAATTCTCCTTCTTCAAATGAGGCAACCCAGATAGTGATTCTTGCACAATAAGTAGTGCTTTGCATGCATGCCCTCTGGTGACTTTGTAGCTCTGTAAAGTTTATGTATGTGTGGTATGAAGGTAAGCTTTTACAGCTTTAGTTAGTAAAGGGAGAGTAAGAATTCACAGCTCTAAGATCTCCTTATGCCGCGTGGCTGTATCAGCCTAGATAATGCTGTGGGTTTGCTTATGGCCATAGTTCCAGTGTTTGGATTTTTAACTGAGCCACTTGAAGCATCAAATGGATTTGAAGCTACCTTTTTAAAACTCTTTAGTCATATGATGGATAAATGTCTCTTGCAAACCTATTTATTTATCACCTTTGTACCCCATCTGTCCTACAAAGTTCTCTGGACAGTGTCATGGACGTTTCTCCTCCCAACAACCCTGCAGGGTAGATGAGGCTAAAGGAGAGTTAACTTCTTGAAGCCACCCAATGAAACGCAGGGCTCTTGAATCCAGGTCTTGCCAAATTAAAGCAGGGAACTTGCCCTTCACCATTTGTATTTTCTAGTAAGTTATTCTTTCTCATGAAATGTTGCTGTAATCACTTTTTTTTTTTTTTTGCAATGGCCTGATCAACTCTCTCAAGACTGCCTGGGCAGAAATTGCAGGGTTTCTTTTTTGCCTTTGTTTTTTTTTTAATAAAAAGCTCAGCTTCCCCCTGTGGTCACAGTAAATTAGAAAGAGACACTGAGATATCAGGAATAGAGGGGAGGGGCAGGGCTCCTTTCTCATTTGCAAGGTACCTCTTGCAGCCTCCTTCTCAAGTGAGTAACATTCCCACTGTTCTCTGGCATTGTTCCTTGCTTCTGCCCCAATTACAAGAATTCCCTTAGGTGGTAGCCCTGTGTGTTTCTGCAAGGAGGGGAAAATCTGAAAGTCTTTTTTTAATCTGTTCGTCTCCGTGGGTCTCATATTGCCTGTCATTTCTCATAAAGTATTTCTTCCCATAAGAATGGCTCTAGTTTCATTCAGCCTTTCTTTGGCTGAAAGCATGAACTGAACTACTGACGTGATTCCAACTGATCAGTTCATAAACTGTAGGTTAAATTTTAACAAGTGATGTAAACCATATCCAGAGGCTTAACTAGACAAAAAAAGTGCCTGGGGCAAGGTAGTATATGTGGCGCCCCTGGGCAAAAGGAGGGGCCTCCATGCAACCCGGAAGAGGCAGCAGAGACCTCAGAAAACCGCCTGGAGAGCACTCCACAGTCAGTGGTTTGCTGGCCAACAGTAGGGGAAGCTATCTGGCGCTTTTTTCTTTACTTTTTAATATTTTTAAAGTGGGTCTGCAGGAAAATTGTGCCCTCCTTGGTGTAGTGCCCTGGGGAAGGTGCCCCTCAGACTCCACCCTTGTTATATCTCTGACCATATCCATCTAAAAGTTTTTGCACACAGTGCACTTTTTTTTTTTTTTTAGCGTGCAACTGCAATATTATTTCTTGATGTTGTATGGGATCCAGCCATCTTTCCTTAAGATAGCATTTCTGCCTTAAATGAATTTTCCTGGCACAGAAACGGCTGTACAAAACAGTCACTAGGAATCTGGAAGAATGTTCTTTTCCCTCTCTCAAAACACCAGAACCAGGGGACATCCGCTAAAACTGAGGGTTGGGAGAGTTAAAACAGATAAAAGGAAGTACTTTTTTACCCAGCGGGTAGTTAATCTGTGGAACTCTTTGCCACAGGAGGTGGTGATGGCATCTGGTCTGGATGCCTTTAAGAGGGGATTCGACGGATTTCTGGAAGAAAAGTCCATCGTGGGCTATAGGCCATGATGGATTGTGCAACCCCCTTACATTAGTAGTAGGCTACTTCAGAGTACCGGGTGCAAGGGAGTGGCCACAGGATGCAAGCATCTTGTTGTCTCATGCCTCCCTGGGGCACCTGGTGAGCCGCTGTGAGATACAGGAAGCTGGACTAGATGGGCCTTTGGCCTGATCCAGCAGGGCTCTTCTTATGTTCTTATGGAGTGTTTCCTTGTGTATGGAGTCACAGAAACGGGCTCTGGAATATGGCAGTGTGAATGTTGGAAAGCATCTGTTGACTAGGGTTATCAGATACAAACTGGGACAGAGTGCCTATACTTTTAATCATAGAACAGAAGAGGGGAATTTTGACAGGTGCTGTTTTTGAAACACTCCCATGAAGAATTGCACCTGTCCAAATTCCCTCTTCTCTACAGTGTTTAAAGATACAGGCATGCTGTCCCAGTTCATATCTGGTAACCCTACGGTTGACTGACATTGACATCATTCATGTTGAATGTAGGGCTGGGGAGACATTGCTTGAAATTTCCTTCCCCATTTGAAGCCAACTAACTGGGGAGGGCATTTCGTTTATTTTTCGGGGGTGGCAGTGGCATTTCTGGAAGGGTTTCATGGGGCTTTGGGAGATCGTTCATTGGTTGCAATCATTTCTTTAGCATTTTTTGTTTCTGTAAAATACCTTTTTTTTTTCTTCCAAAGTAATGGAGTCTATCTTGGTGGCTGCTTGATGGCAGTTTGCTCTTTAATTTTTTTAAAAATACAGATTTTTTAAAAATACAGAATTTAATCATAATGTGCCATATTCCAGGGCCTTTTTGAGGTTAAAAAACTGCCAGTAGAGCATCCATGAGATAGAACTCTGCTATTATATATAGCTGTTGCTACTGCTGCTATACTACTATACTACTACTAATAAACAAATAGGACAAGATGCTTCTGCCTCCACCAGTCAGTAAGCCCTCTGCAGCCCCTTCCAAAAATCTCTGTAAAATTTCTTTTCCCACCCTCAAATTGCCTCCTAGATTTAGAGACCCTTTTTTCCCCTTTTTTGTAATACAACCTGCCTGGCCTGTATCTTTGAGATGATTCTTATGCTTTCTGGAATGCGACAGCTTTCGTTTTTTGAACTGTTGAGTGCTATTGCCTCCCCTCCTGAAAACATGCAATTTCAGAATGTATGAAGCCATGTATAGTAAAGGTCACAGAAGAACTGAATATTCACCAGCCTCCTGAAAGACTTGGTTTCCTTACTGAAAAGAATGGCTGGAGCATTCTTGCAGAGGCCTGCCTGCTGGCACTTGCTGTTGGATTCTTGCAATCCAAGCCAAAAGATGCATTCACTGACAATTCACAGTGAAAACATTACTTAGCTTACCAGTGTTCCTCACTGCCATCTTGCTAATTTGGTTGCTTGAGGCAGAGATGAACAAAATAAGCCTCAACTCCTTTGCTAGCAGTTTACCATGCAGTCGTTCCCCATCTGCAACACTTTTTAAACTTGCTGGATCCACAATGCAATGTGCATCTGCCATGCATCTGCCTGGTATCTCAGCTCTTAATGAAACTACATCAGTGCAGAGTCAATGATCCAGGCTTAACTTTTGCCTAGTCAAAGAATAGCACAAGTTTGTTCACATCAGTATGGACAGACTGAGCTTTTGTAGGCTAGATGTTACAAATGTGCCTATTCACACCCTATTGTGAACCTTTTGGCATGCTTAACATGACTCTGCTGGTGTGTCAACTTCCTTCCCAAACAAAAAGAGAAACAATTCTTTATATCCATTTATTTAAACCAAAAATACAGCCCAATCATGTGTGGTGTAATATAAAGAAACACCAAATAATTACAAAAATGAAAAAATGAGTAAAACAAACTCAGTTTTTGTCAGGTATTGGTGATTGTTGGTGTGTGTCACCCCAAACGTTGTGGTATGTCACCTTTGACACGCGTGTCATAGGTTCGCCATCACTGCCATATTGCCACTTTGCATGTTGTGTATGCAATTGTGTAACAGGCCAGTAAAATAATGGCCCCAGCTTGGCTGGGGCAGCCAACAGGAGGGGAAGTTCAATGCTGCATGCAACATCTCATGACTATGAAAAGACATGCATCTTCTGCAATGTGAGAACATCCAAATACACCTCTCAGATGTGCATCCTTATGTTTTAGTGGGGGTAGGGGCGTAGCTCAACCGCAGTGCGCATGCCAGCATGCTAGAAGGTCCCCAGTTCAGCTGACCTCCCCAGTTAAAAGCATCTTGGATATCTCATCTGGGAAATACCAGACTGCTTTATACTGACCTTATAGGCTCCCTTATTACTTAACATGACCATGAGTATTTCCAGCAATGATTGGTAGCAGCTCTCTAAGGTTGCAGGCAGGTATTTTTCTCTGCCCCACTTAACTGGGCAATGTCAGGAATTGAACCCATAAACTTTTGCATACGAAGCAAATGCTTTTCTACTGAGCCATGGGAATCCATGAGACCCTACATGAGGTTTTGGAGACAGTTTTACACTAGGTGGACCAATGGTCTGATTCACTGTAAGGCAGCCCCCATATCTTTATGTCTCGAACATAATCAATCAATCACTAGTATTTATATACCGCTTTTCAACACAAAGTTCACAAAGTGGTTTACAGGCAAATAATAACATTAACGTTAAATGGCTCCCTGTCCCAAAAAGGTCTCACAATCAAGAAGAATGGAGAACACCACCAGCAACAGCCACAACAAAGACACTGTGCTGCGGTGAAGAGGGACAATTGCTCTCCCCCTGCTAAATATAAGAGGACACCACTTGAAAAAGTGCCTCTTGCCCAGTTAGCAGGGGTTGAATTCCTAAGTTTTTAAAAAAGTGGTGCATTGTCCAATTTCTTCCTACATACATCTGAAATATATAAGAGAAAGTAATGTGAGAAGTGGCCTGTGGGTACTTGCAAAGGTCCTGCACAATGTGGCATGATTTAAAGGTTGTCTGTACCCTACTTCTATCCAAATTTAGGGGAGATTTTTAGAAAATAGCCTCAGATTGGCCCAGTCGGTGGGAGGCGAGGGGAGAAAAAACTTTGCTTGTGGGAACCCATGAAAAACATTACAGCTGCACTCATCTAGAAGGCTCAGTCTCATTGTTCCCAGGTGTTTCTCGGGAGCTTGGCTAACTATGTGATACCCGCTGCCACTTCCCTAGTGGTGCACTCCCCATGATTCTGTAAGATAAAGACATTCCAAGCCACCTGAGCATTCTATGAGTTGTTCTTTGCTTAGTCATGCAGCGCAGGACTCGAAGAATGCAGGCCTGGGGGGAATCATAGCAGCATTCCTCACCTCTGACTGGCTTTACCCTTGGAGGTATTGCACTACAGTACCACGCCCTGCCTGAGATGCCGCTGGGACCCAGCTGTGCATTCTTTTTTGCCTGCTTTCAGGCGGACTAGGGGATATTGGGCGGCTTGAACGCTTGTATGGGGATTGCTTTTGCCCTCTGTTCCTAAAAGCTAAATAAGACATTAAGAATTGTGCACCCACTCTCCTTGATACCAGTTCTAAGACATGGCTCAGCTGCTTTACATAATTTGGTACTTTTTCTGGGAGGAAGGGAGAGGAAGTGGCTTAAACTTTCTTTCCAATTTGGCCAGGTATCAGGTTCTTAAAGAAATAATCTTACTGTATTTAAGCTGTAGACATTTATTGCCCTACTGATACCAGAAGAAATACAAAATAGGTGAGGTGCCCTTCCTCCCAGTCATTTACTCAATTCTGATCACCTCTTCATCCTTTTCCTGAAAAGGAAACCCCTGTGACACTAAGAAAGAATTTCAAAGTAAGTAACAATGGCCTGTTGCCCATATAATGGCACCAATCTCATAACTGTATTTTAGAGTTTAAGTGTTTTGTGTCCTCCCTCCATACAGTCACTCCCTTTCCTGTGTGGAGTTCCTCCCACCTGTCCTGCCTTACCTGTGGTTGAGGATTTGAAGCAGGAGGGGGAAACTTGGGCCAGGATAGGGCTTCAGGAAAGGAGCATGTGCCCCAACACTCCGCTCTTGATTTCTTAATTGGGGTTGAGAAAGTGATCCATTTAAGCCTGTGCTAGTGAGTCAACAGTGAGTTAAAGTGAGTTAACAGTGCAATCTTTTGCATACCTGCTCAAAGTAAGCCCTACTGAGTTTAATGAGACTTACTTCCAGGTAAATACAGTAGGTATAGAATTGTAACGTCAACTTTGTCAAATATGTGGTTGACATTTCTTTTATATTTTCCTTGATGAAGAGTTCTGTAGAATTCACGGGTACATAGTCCTCCACCAATCGATGTTGGTTCAGTAAACTACATTGCCCTACATATTCTGTATAGCTTATTTAATTGACTGTGCAATCCAAACGTTGCACTGGACCAGCGTAAGTCCCTTACGCCAGCCCAGCGCTATTGCAGATGTACTGTAAGGTATTTTTGCACCAACCTGGGAGTCAGCTGGGCCGGTGTGAGGAGGTGCACCGGCCTGCAGAGGTTGCATCCAGCCTCCACATCACCCCAGGCAAGCTGGGGAAGCGCCGACTGAGTTTGGCTGGCACAGGGGCTTGGAAAGGTGGGGGAGTGCAGGGAGAATGTGGAACAGGGCAGGGGATGGGTGCGCCCATGGGCAGACCAGCCCAGGGAAGGGGTGGAATCAGGATCCGGCACAGGCCAGCCCCTAACCCCTGGGCCCAGCCCCGATCCATGCTGCTCAGATTTGCATCACCAATCTGAGTAGCCCCATTCAGCCCCCTGCCACATGACCTGGGGGAAGGGGAATAGATTCCCCTTGCCCTGGGTTGCGCCGCAGCCAGTCTCACCCCTGTGTTGGATATGGGGCAGGCCGACTGGCCTTCCTATTCCAGCACTGCGTTAGGATTGCTCTCTCAATGGCATTTCTCCTACTGACTTCAAGCAAAGCACACATGTGTCCTTTCCAGGATTCAGAGCACAATCCTAACCTGCAGTTAAGCCGGCAAACTTAGGCCGGCACAAGGGACACCGTGAAGTGTGTTTGGACTACTCTCGGAGTCAGAGAGGCCAAGCACACAGACGTGCACCATCCTCCCTGACTCTGAGAGTGGTCCAAACACACTTTATGATGGCCCTTGTGCTGGCCAAGCTTTGCTGGCCTAACTCCAGGTTAGGATTGCATGAAGTTTCTCCTTTATCATCCTACTAGCTTTTTGTTACCCGGCATTGCCCGGGTAACAAAATGATCTTCCAGAGTTTATGAGTTTCGCACCTCTTCTCGCCCCCCACAATGACGGCGGCTGAACCTGGACTCCAACCGCGTCGGGAGCGTCACCCGGACTCGACGCCAATTTTGCCCATTTTCGGCCATTTTCACTTCGGGGCCCCTGTGCACCCCCACCCCTGGGGGCAATGGGGGGGCCTGACCCCCGCAGTGTTTGTCGCCAGGCCGCAAGGCACGCGCGTGCCGAGTCTGGCGCCAATCGCTCCAGGCGTCGCAGTGGGGCATGGTGGACGTTTTGTTTCGCACCCCTTCTCGCCCCCCACTTCGAGGGGGGGCTGAACCCGGACTCCAGTGGCGTTGGGAGCATCGCCACTCATCCCAGCGACCCCGGAAACTATGGACTCGACGCCGAATTCAGCTGTTTTCGATCATTTTCACATGGGGGCCCCCACATACCCCCACCCCTGGGAGTGCTAGGGGGCCCTGCCCCCCGCAGTGTTTGTGGCCAGGCCACTAGTCTTCCGCATGCTGAGTTTGGTGCCAATCGGTCCAGGCGTCACAGCAGGGCATGGCGGATGTTTTGTTTCGCACCCCTTCTCGCCCCCCACGTCAAGGGGGGCTGAACCCGGACTCCGACAGCGTCGGGAGCATCGCCGCTCATCTCGGTGACCCCGGAAACTGGATTTGACGCTGATTTTGGCCGTTTTTGACCATTTTCACGCGGGGACCCCCACGTACCCCCACCCCCGGGGGTGCTAGGGGGGCCCGACCCCCACAGTGTTTGTCGCTAGGCCGCAAGGTGTATGCGTGCCGAGTTTCATGCCGATTGCTCCAGGCGTTGAGGAGCCTATGCGAAACACACACACACACACACACACACACACACGCTCTTCTTTATATATATAGATTTTGGATTTTTCTCCCTCTGTGCTGCATGTAATAAGAAAATTTCTACTGTTGTGTATGAAAGCTCTTTTGCTTTGGGGACCCTGTATTCCCCTCTTATTTGTTCCTTTTTTGTTTGTATGCCTGCTCCCTCCCCCAATTTCCGATCCCTGCTTTCTTGGATTTCCAGTGCTTCATGCACCAGCCAGTTCTGGCTCAGATTCAAAGGGCTCCAAAGGTATTTTCAATGGGTTCTTGACATGCCTTTTAAAGTAATGAAATGCCTTCTTTAGAAAGATTTTGTGGGGTTTGTCACTTAACCAAGCTAATAATGTGCCAGCCATGGAATCTCTGGTAATGACATGGTTTTGTTGCTATGGGGACCACCGTATTTGCCAGAGTTATTGTCATTCCCGGCGTCCTCCTAGTTATGGACTGTAGAATTCACTGCTAAGTAATCCTTTGCTGGAATATATTGTGTAGATCATGCATCCATTAACTTAATCTGACTTTTTATTGGCTGGGTGTTGTTGTTTTTAAAAATCTATCTTTTTTTTTGGTCTAAGCCAGGGGTGGCTAGGGAAACCAGTCTGTGAGCTAGGTCAGGCCTCCAAAGTAATGTTAACATTCCCCGCCCAGCTCCCCCAAAACCAGGGCCTTCCCAAATTTTAATCAAGGTATGATTAAATTGTCATTTTCAGTTCTTAGGAAAAGCAGCCCATTTCAGTTTGTGTCTTAACTTGTGCACGTTCTGAGAAGGCAAAGGGCAACTGATAATTTGCTGGGGACATTAGATAGGATCTTTCAGGAAACACATTCGTTCTTCATGCATACACTTACGCACCGGTGGTTGGTCTCGTACCAATCCAAGAACATGCACACTGCTTGCCGCAGCCAACTTTATTTTAGAGCCTGATTACCCATGAGAGAGAGGCTTCTGATCTCTGGACTAGCATCTGGAGAATACAGGCATTCGGAACCCCACCATGGTTATCTGAAACAGTGGATATTGGGGATGCCTTTTTAAAGATAGGGGAACATCAGTGGTTTGGCTGCAACAAGGTAAACAAAAAAGAGATTTGTTTAATGTTCCCTTGTCTTTTTAATAGGAGTCCCAATATCCATGGTATCAGTGGATAATTGAAACCATGGATACCAAATCAGTGGATACTGGGCACGCCTATATAGACTGAATGCAGGTTTGTCATCCCTGGTCTTAAGCAGATGGGGGTGGGGTTGACTGGGGTTGATGGGAGAGACCTGGGTTGGCAGGGAGTTGAGAAGGAAGTTTTGGCTCATCTTGATTTTACTGATACATTCTCTTGTTTTGTGTTTTCCAGGGAAGGAGATTGGTGGCTGGCTCACTCCCTCACAACTGGTCAGAAAGGCTACATCCCCAGTAATTATGTCGCACCCTCAGACTCCATCCAGGCTGAAGAGTAATTGAAATCTTTTAGACAGTTTCAAACAATGCAATGCTTCTGCCAAGCCTTCTAGTTCTATAGCAACCAAGGGCATCCCTCAAATATCTTAAAAAAAATAAATGAGCTGGGACGTGGTTTCTGGACCTGTGGTTTTGAGTTGGTTCACACATACATTGTTATCCTTTGATTACTGCAGTGCCAAGTGGTAACCTGCCTATGTGGGGATGCGTGTCTGCAGTTCAGACACTGCAAATAGAGCCCTTGTCACACATGGGATACAGATCTTTTCAGTTGAGTCAGTTCATATGTTTAACTTAGTCAATAAGTCAGTAAGGGCATAATAATCAAGGGTCAAATAACTGGATGGGTTTCATGTGTATATATAACTGAGAGATTAGCATTTGCTGGATTTTAGAATATGCTTAAGGGTGCAATCCTAAGCAGCACCGGACTGGCAAGGCTGACGGGCCAGCACCGTATCCTAGCGCTGCTTAGGAGAGGCTGCAGCCTTCCCACGGCAAGGGAGTGTTTGCTCCCTTACCGTAGGGGAGGCTCCAGACTCCCCTTGGTGCTCCTCGGATCTGCGCTTGCTAAATAGCAGATCCGAGGAGACCACATGGCCTCCCAGACAGGCTTAGGATGTGGCCTTATGGCCGCCTCCCAAGCCCGCCCATGTCCTGCCCTCCCCCCACCCACAATCTCCCTCCCCCCCCAACAATCCCTGTCCCGGGACGGGACAGAGCCTCCCTCACGCCGACCGGCTTTGGTTGGCGTGAGAGAGGCTCAGCATGGGCACAACAGGACTGTAGCGTTGACACTAAGGGCATGCGAGGATTGCGCTGTAAACCTTGTTGTTGCATGAGATGTTCTGGGTCAATTCTCATATCTTTCTTCTGAAAGGTACGATTGAGTGGCCTCAGAGGCACGGCACAGTATTGGAAGATACAGTAACACATAGTTATCCATTTATCATTATATAATTATTATATCTGAAACGGTTTCCCGATTCTTCCCCACACCCTGCATGTACCTTGCTTATCATCCAATCATACTCGACCTGTATAATAAGTGCAGTGCCTCTTACTTTGTATATATCCGTTTGGATGGTATCAGAGTTTGGCTAGGCTGAACACTGGCTGAAGGGCCCGTCCCCGTCAGAAGATTCACCTGACCTGGCATGACCCCTGAATTCTCAGTACTGGTGGCAGTGATAACACCCAGTGCACCTTCCGGGGGTGGGTGAGGTGCCATGGAGGGCCTAACGCAGGCCCCAAGCAGCCTAGCACTGTCATTGCATACACTATGACGATACCAAAGCTTTCCGGTTGTATTGTCCTTTACTTAGGGCACAATCTTAACCTGTGGCTGGAGGTCACCTCAGGGTGATATTTTCCCCTTTATAAAGAGCCACTTTATAAGCCACTTTTTCCACTTTATAAGAAGAGCCCCACATAAGAAGAGCCCCACTGAATCAGGCCAAAGGCCCTTTTAGTCCAATTTCCTGAATCTCACAGTGGCCCACCAGATGCCGCAGGGAGCACATAGGACAACAAGATACCTGTTTCCTGTTGCCACTTCCTTGCACCTGGCTTTCTGAGGTAACACCTCAGTCTGCCCTGAGGCTACTTGGATCTGTGACAGCTTTTTAGCTGGCTCAGATCTGAGCAGCCCATATAAGGCTGCCAGGCCTGGAAGTGGGGTTAGAATACAATGTGTGCTGCTGCCACTGATCCCACCCCCTCCCAGACCTGGTCCACTCCCATTTCGACCTTCCCCACCCAGAAACACGCCCTCCCACCATCCTCTCCCATCCCCTGTTCTGCCTAGTGCTAGCCTGCCTTCTCCGGCCTGTGCAGGATTAGGTTCTGGAAATCCAGTGCATGACCTGTGCCATCAGTGCAAAGGAGCCTTATGGTATGTCTGCAACACTTGGGTTCCTGCAGGAGTCCTGTGCTGGCATACAGAGGCAGATCTAAGGGAGGGCAAAGCTCTAAGTTTTGCAAGAAGCCTTGCAGTGGAAATCACTCCTCTCCTGCACCATTTTAGCCAATCCTCACAGGGAAAAGCAACATCTTGGCGTTGCTTACTGGCTACAGCAGCAAGGGAGAGGAGGGATTTACATGACAGGGTAAGGCTTCTTGCAACACTTAGAGCTTTGCACTCCCTTAGATCTGCCTCTGCTGGCATAAGTCATACAGTATTTAAGATTGGGCTGCCCATAGATTTGTTAAGTGTCCTTCAGCATAATACTCCCAGGATCATGTACAAACGAGAAATAACGCAACATGATCAAGATAATATTATAGAATCGCAGAAGAACCATAAAATGAAAACTAATTCCACCTTCGTGATACACTGGAAGATGTGGGCAAATAAAAAACCACATGGTGCCAGAAGGGCATCAGAGTTGACACCAGGCAAGCTGTTCTTGGGAAGGCATTCCAGACACAGGTGCCAGAGCAGAAAACTGAGCCTGTCTGAGCCAATTACCATTTGCCTGGCTTCAAATGTTGGGCATTCAAAAGAGGATCTTTGTTGATGAAAGTACTGTCCATTTTTTACTTGTATGTAGCAATAGTGGACATTTGCATCTTGGACATTCTGGACTCTTGTTGGAAAAAAAAATATGAATTTGATCTGTGATGTCCCACCCACATGTGCAAGTTACCACTTAATATTGGGGTAATCAAGAAAGATGTGTGGTGTTTTCATGCCTTGGTAGGACTGATTTGGAACCTGATAGTGGCTGTCTAAGCATCTGCCATCCAGGAAAATATTTTTCTATGCAACCTGTTTCAGCAATCCTAGAATGAGAGGCGTTTCAAATAGAGCCTGTCTGCTTGTAAAATGGGTATTTACTGCAGTGCGACTTTGGTAGCAAAGGGGATCTGGAACGAAGCCCAGACCGAAGAACTACACATCCTATTTGATGTTTACAACTGGAATAAATGTCTGTAAATGAAGGTTCCTTCATTTGTGAAACTTTTTCCGTACTGATATAACAGTATGACCCTTTTGAAGAAATACTGGGAAAGGACCCTGGAAACCAGTGTGACCAGCAGACAGGTTCCATGCAAGATAACACTTTCCTGGCATGGTAAAACTCTGGACTTAGTTCAGATTTAGAGTCTGAACATTGAATGGAGAACCATAGTTCAGTAGTAGAGCATGTGTTTTGCATGTGGAAGATCCTAATAACTGGTACCTCCTAGGCAGAGCTAGAAAAGACCCCTGTCTGACATCCTCTTCCATCCTGGAGAGCCTCTTCCAGTCAGTGTAGACAATACTGAACCAAATGGACCAAGGGTCTGGCTCGGTATAAGATAGCTTCAGATTAATATCTGAAGCCACAGCATACAAGAAATCAAGAGTCTTGCAGCCCCTGGCACAATCACGTGTATTTGAGACTGTCATTTATCATACGTTGTGTAAATTACAGAAGAAGAGTTCTGTTGGGTCAGACCAAGGATCCATTTGGCTCAGTATTGTTCCAAGAAGTAGCCAGTCATGGGGTGCTTATGAGCAGGAAGGCAATAGCTATCCCCTGTTGCTTGGCTCCACTATATATGGTTCAATGGCATACCAGTTTTAAACAGGGAGTTCCTATTTAGCTTTCACAAATGGCTGTCCTCATATCTTGTGTCAGTGAATGCCATGTCTTACAGCTCAAGCCTATGCAGCTTCACTCAGAAGTAAGACCCATTATGTTCAGTGGGGACTACTCTCAGGAAACTGTGCATAGGATTATAGCTTTAGTTTAAAAACATTTTTTGCCTATCTGGCAACTTTCAGCCAATTCGAGGGTAGCAAGACAATGTATCTCTCTGGTGTGCACAACAATTCTTGCATTTCAGAGAGCCCTGATGTTTATGGTTTTCATAGTTCTGAGCTCTTGTCCCATGATGAGGGCTCAGAGCTTCAGACGTTTTAGAAAAAGTATGTCTGTCGTCCCTCGGAATGTATGTGGGGAATTTTATTTTTGACTGCTCCTCCACATCAAACACCTGCAGCAGTTGGGAAACTAGCTTGACAAGGGAATGGATTCCAGCCTAGTTTTCCCCCCTGACGTGCCAGCTTTTCAAGTGTGGGACTTTTGATGTGGGAGAGCAGTGCAACGGTCTCTCTTGACAGTTTAGATGAGTTCTTCTTCTCCCACTTACTACTATTAACGCCTTAAAATTAAAAGCTTGTAGAACCTGAGGCTGTGGACAGGATTCTCTGGAGTGTGAGGCAGCTGCTTGCCTGATCAATCCTTTTCCAGCCTGGCTAATTAGATCTACCCAGGGAGGGCTGGCAGAGTGGACAGGGAGCAGAGGCGGATCTACAGGGAGGGCAAAGCTCTAAGTGTTGCAAGAAGCCTTACCCTGTCATGTAAATCCCTCCTCTCCCTTGCTGCTGTAGCCAGTAAGCAACACCAAGATGTTGCTTTTCCCTGTGAGGATTGGCTAAAACGGTGCAGGAGAGGAGTGATTTCCACTGCAAGGTAAGGCTTCTTGCAAAACTTAGAGCTTTGCCCTCCCTTAGATCTGGCTCTGACAGGGAGGGTCGTGAATTCATCTCTGAAGGAGGGGTTGCTGCTGATATTGAAGCAGGCTGAAGTCCACCCCGCTCCTGAAGAAACCCTCCCTGGATCCCACTAATTTGAATGACTTTTGGCCAGTCTTAGACATTCCATTCTTGGGCAAGGTGATGGAAGGGGTGTTGGTGTCCCAGCTTCAGAAGGTCTTGGAGGAAGCTGGATCCATTCCAGTCTGGCTTCAGGCCAGGGTTTGGGATGGAGACTGCCTTGGTCACAGATGACCTGTGCTGAATGGACAGAGGGGATGGGGAATGGATAGAGGGAGTGCATCCCTGTTAGTCCTGCTGGACCTCTCAGCGGCGTCTGACACCATCAACCATGGTGTCCTAGGTCAATTGGCTGAGTTGGGGCTCAGCGGCACTGTTTTGCAGTGGTCCCAGATCCCAGGAGGTGGTGCTGGTGTGTGCTTGCTTGGGATTCTGGCCTCTTAGGTTTGGGGTGCCGCAAGGTTCCATTTTATTCCCCCATGCTGTTCAACATCTACATGAAGCCACTGGGAGAGTTCATCCAGAGGTTAGGGGTAAGGTGCCATCAGTACGCTGATGACCCCCAGCTCTATCTCTCCTTGCCTCCTGATTCCAAGGAGGCAGTTGAAGTTCCGAGCCATTGTCTGGAGGTAGTTGGGGGCTGGATGTGGGCAAACAAGCTAAATCCTGAGACAGAGGTTCTCCTGATCTGAGAGTCCATGAATTGGGTATTGGACTATTACCCTGCTCTGAATTGGTTGCACTCGCTCTGAAGGAGCAGGTCCGCAGCTTTGGGGGTTCCCTTGGACCCATAGCTGCTTCTGGAATCCCAGGTGGCTGCTGTGACTAGGGGGAGCCACTGCTTAGCTTCAGCTGATTTGCAAGCTGCAACCAGACCCTGGCCACGGTGACCCATTCCCTAGTGACATCCAGATTAGATTGGGGCAACATGGGGTTCCCTCTGTAGATGGTCCAGAAACTACTACTAATGCAGAACTTGGCTGCCTGTGTGGTTGCTAGAGCTTGGTGGTTTGACTCAGAATACAATCCTAACCTGGAGTTAGGCCGGCACAGTTAGGCCAGCAAAGTTTGGCTGGCACCAGGGCCACCTTAAAGCGCATTTGGACCACTCTTGGAGTCAGGGAGGATGGTGCGGTGCACGTCTGTGTGCTGGCCTTTCTGACTCTGAGAGTGGTCCAAACATACTTGCCGTGTCCCTTGTGCCGGCCAAACTTTGCTGGCCTAACTGAGCCGGCCTAACTCCAGGTTAGGATTGTGCCCTCAGTCGGGCCATTGCTTCGGTGACTACACTGGGTGCTGGTTCACTTCAGGGCCCAATTCAAAGTGCTAGTTTTGACTTTTAAAGCCTTTTATGTCTTGGGTCCAGGGTATTTGAGGGACCACCTCCTTCCATATAATCCCACCCATACACTCTGTTCATCAGAGGGGGCCCTTCCAACTGTGCTGGCAACAGCAGAGGTGGGGTAGCAATGGCAAAAAATAAGGCCTTCTCGGTGGTGGCTCCTCGGCTGTGGAATTCCTTCCCCTTGCTATTAAGAATGGCTTAAGAAAGCTTTTAATTTGACATGATTAGCTGGCACTTTTTAATTGTAATTTTAATAGCAGTAATCTGCTTTTTGTGTGTTTTTAGTACTATTTTTAATCTTTTGTTCATTTTGTAAGCCGCCTTGGGTGCCCCATGTGAGGTGGAAAGGCATGGTAAAAATTCTTTAAATAAATACATAACGTTATACATCGACAGCCAAGATTTTTCTCTTTGCTGCACAGTTTTTTAAACGTTTGTCTGCCGCACCAGTTAAGGATACCTGTCATTTCTTTTTGTTATTGCAAAAGCCTTGAGCCAAATCTCAGCATCTGGAAACTCTATTTATGGGAGAGGGCATTTATCTTTCCATTGATAGATAGTAGCAATAATTGCAGGAACGTGAGCAAGTAAACTGGATCATGGGATCTCTCCGTGCTGACCTGTCTTCTGCAATTGCAGGTGGTATTTTGGCAAGATAACCCGCCGGGAGTCTGAACGGCTGCTACTCAATCCAGAAAATCCCAGAGGGACCTTCCTGGCCAGAGAGAGTGAGACAACAAAAGGTAATGAAATTGATGAACACAAGCAGCATCTCAAGGAAGGGACACACTGCCCATAAAAAGACAACACTGAGGGTTGGAGGTCCAAGACTGGTCCATCCGTGATGCTGGATAAACCCCGGCATATTAGGAAAGGGGCACCCTACTCTGTTTGCTACTCACCTCCATTGCTGCCACTGCTCCTCCCATTCCCTGGATTGGAAAAGAGGAGGTACAGCAAAAGAAGGACAGTGGTGGGCCAGTGCTCTAGCACAGGGGTTTCAAACATAAGGCCTGCAAGTCAGATGTGGTCCCTGGAAGCAATTTCTCTGGTCACCTTTATAATTGGGCTCTCCCAGCATGAAATTATGAACAGATTTGCACATTTGCTCTTCTGTCATTTGCCGCTAACGAGTTTCTATGTGAGAATGAAGTGCTTATTTCTGGCCATCATCTACTTAATGAAGTCACTTCCGGCCCTCAGTAGGTGCCATGACTGCTTTTCGGCCCACTGTATGAAACAAATTTGATCACCCCTGTTTTAACCCATCATTCTTTGGTCCTCTACACCACCTCTTCTGCTCCACCTCCCTCTTCCTTTTTCAATCCAGGGAGTGGAGAAACAGAGGCTGGCGTGTCGCCAGATAAGGGGGGCAGCCTTTGACATGTCTTGGGCTGGTCTGAGGCCCCTTCCCCGGCATTTGGGAACTTCTTGATTCTTGGTGTTTCTAGAATACTGTTTCCCAGCTTCTGATTGCCGAAGCACATATTCTCTCTTCCCCTCTCCAATGAATTCATATTGTACTTCCCCTTTTATGCCCTAAAAGGCCTACTTCAGAGTGTGTTAGGAGGACAGAATTTCCTGCCCTTGGAGGAGTCCACACACTGTAGAGTTGATACACATGCAGAGATGCAACAGGCATATCTTTTATCCTTGATGTCTGGGTCTGCATCTGTGTAACCAATGTGATCGTGCCAAGACAGGCCCAGTTGGGGGGTGGTCCATTTGGGGTGTCATCTGGGGCACAGAGACTGGCAATGCAGTCAAGGACAGGTACTGGATCAGGTCAGCACGTAATAAAGGGCCAAAGGCAGGAGAAAGATTTGAAAAGGGCCAGGGTGCAGACAACATGTAAGGCAGATGAAGCAGAGGACCAGAGATCGAGAAGTGGTTGAAGCCAGACAATGTGGTCAGGTACTTGAGTTGGCCAAGCCAGGCAAGAAGGCAAGAATCTTTGTGGCTACTCAGAGAAGTTGTCTGGGCTGGCTTGGAGACAAGGGTTTATGTCCCCTGATCAGGCCAAGGAGTCATATCCCAGCTAAGGAATCATATGTCCATGCTCAGTCTGGAGAGCACACAGTCTGGGTGACCACTGGGTTAATGTGTCCCAACACACAACTTGGAGAATTACAGTAACTCTTCCAAAGAGACCTTTTTGTCCCACCTATGAAATTGCTTTGGGCCAAGTGTACGTATTCTGTCTGCAAACAGAACCCTTGTGCACAAGTCATTGTGGGCTGATTTCCTCATTCAGATCCCATTATAGGACACTAGCTGAGATGGTATAATGCTGTAATAACCATTTACTCATTTCTTTTGCAGTGTACAGTTCTTTTGCATTTTTGTTGATGTATTTGGTTATTGCACTTGGAGCACAATCCTAACCTGGAGTTAGGCCGGCACGGTTAGGCCAGCAAAGTTTGGCCAGCACAAGGGCCACTGTAAAGTGCGTTTGGATCACTCTCGGAGTCGGGGAGGATGGCACACATCTGTGTGCTGGCCTCTCTGACTCTGAGAGTGGTCCAAACATACTTCATGCCAGTGTCCCTTGTGCAGGCCAAACTTTGCAGGCCTAACTTGTGCTGGAATCCTAATTCCAGGTTAGGATTGCACCCTCAGTATTCTAACTATTCTTCCTCATCCTCATATGTGGGAACTTGGGTGCCTTCGGGCAGAAAGGCGGGATATAAATCCAGTAAATAAATAAATAAATAAATAAATAAATAATATTGGCCCTTGGTTGATTATCAAATGACAAGTACTGTTAGGCAAATCATATATGACCTTGCTTTGATTGTGGATAGAGTAGTAACTCTGCATTGGACGTTCTCAAGAGTGGCACCTTGGAGCTTGTGCAGTCTTTCCAGATGCCTTTTGTTCTCACTCAAGGTCCTTAATAAGGCATCTTTTAAACAATAAAGCCTTGCATTTAAAGCCATATCCCTGTCAGGGTTCCCACCCTATGCATATATTTAACTGTAGTCGGTTCTCTAAAGGAAGCACTGCCCTTTTTTATCTCCCTATTTGGAGTTGATTGGTGGAGAACTGGGTGGGATTTAAATATCCAATGTAAACAGAGGGCCTTTGCAAGAGAATGGTGCTGAAACTGGGAATAGCTGGGTAACCAATGGCAACAGGGAACTCTGCAGTTCCCTCCTTTCTGTGCCATTGGGGATGGCTTGTGTTTATGGGAGTGGTTTTTATGGAGTTGGTGTCTGTGTGTGAATGGCTACGAAGGAGACATTGCAACACTCACTTGCGTGCCAGCACTAAAAGCCTTGTGAACGCGCAGTAGTTGTGGCTGTTCTCTGCTCTCTTGGTTCTTGCCTTATATATTGAATGATGGGTTTACCTTATAGGCATTGGGGCTATGGAGGGAACAGACATCATACATATGAGTAGGGTAGATATTTATTAAAATGGGAACACTCAGTCATTAAAAAGGTGACAGGATCTCTGTATGGCGTGTATTTCCATACTCAAGCTTTCTTTAGGCATTTCTCTCTGACGTATCCCCTAATGTAGTGGATTGAATCTTTGTGTGTCATTGGCTTAGGATGTGTTGAAAAGGAGTGCCTTGTTACTGTGTTGTTGTTTTTTTAAATAGGAACTTCCATATTTGGTCCGTTTTTACATTTTGCATTTCCTGAATGTGACATGCTGTGAAATTGCACAGCTGTGTATTGCATAGTTCCACACAGACAAAGCACCAAATGTGGTATTGGTATAAATTTAAGGTCTGCTTATCTCAGCTCTGAGGTTTGTTTTGTTTAGTACATTTCTAGCCATGCCTTCAAGGCAGTGCTACATTCATGGCCAGAAGGGGCCACAGAGCCCAAGCTTTGCATGCAGAAGGTTGACTCGGTATAAGTCTACTGACTCAGCTCATACACCTGATAACCAAATAATATTCAGCAAATAGGTTTCATTTGCATAATTTATGCTGGATGCAGAATTCATCTTTTTCTTGGTGCAGAATTTGGGCTACCTGGATGCAAAGTGTTAATTTATTTATTCTTTAAAGCAGAGTGTTCACAGCCATGACTGTGCAACTTAAACAGCCACCTTCTTTTCTTTTCTTTTTTATGTATTTAAATGTTGCTGTTGTGACTGCTATTAATTGGGTGACGTTGTGGATGTTTTTGCCTGGAGAACTGAACCAAAACAATTGTGTGCAGAGATTGTAAAAAGATGGTGTGCAGATATATAAGCCACTGATGACTATTTAATGCATAAGGAATGTAGTGGAAGCAGTCCCTTGAGAATGAAAGGGGTCTTTGATGCCTGCGTTGCATACTTGACTTTCTAAAAGGAATAGCTGCACAGCAAAATTTGCTGGCACAGTTAGGCCGACGAAGTTTGGCTGGCCCAGGGGACACTATAAAGTGTGTTTGGACCACTCCGAGTCAAAAAGGCCAACACACAGATGTGCCCCATCCTCCCTGACTCTGACAGCGCAATCCTATACCCCCTTAATGCTGGCACTGCACTCTTGCGCCAACCGAACGCTGTTGCAAATGTGCCGTAAAGCATGTCTGCATCGGCGCTATTGCGCTCAGCCGGCACAAGCGGCAGCACCGGCCATGCACCAGCACCAGTCAAGTGCCGGTGTCACTCGGTCGGCGTAGGGCCTCCGCGAGGGTGTTCCAGAGGCGTAACTGGGCAGCACAGTGAGTGGAGACGGAGGTTGTGATGCGGTTGTGATGCAGGATGGCCGTAGTGCCATATCCTAACACCGGTTCCCGGCCAGGGCGGCCCTGATTCAGGCCGCTCCTGCCCACGTTCTTCTGAGCCTGCTATTTTGCCGGCGCAGATCTGAGCAGGCCCATAGTGGTGACTGGGGCTTACGTGGGTGTAAGGGGAAAACCTCCCCTTGTCCTGCACGTTGCTGCTGCTGCTTCCTAATGGGCCTTGGGATATGCTATGTTGGCCTTACTAGGCCGGCATAGTGTAGAATTGTGCTCTGAGAGTGGTCCAAAGGCACTTTACAGTATCCTTTGTGCCGGCCAAACTTTGCTGGCTTAAGTGTGCTGGCCTAACTCCAGGTTAGGATTGTGCTCTCAATGTTAGAGGGAAACCAGAATTTGGGGGCAAGGTTTTCAGACCTCAAAACTCCAGCTTTGGATTGCACTCTGAAAAGTGTCAAGCTAACATAGCCTCACTTCCCTAGTTTGTAATTGGAGCATCACATCAGCAGTGAAGAAGGTGTATTTCCCTATGGATTTGCTGCCGGTGTGTGTGCATTTGTGTGTTTCCCTTGGGTGTTGCAGTGAAGGGTTCGTGTCTCTGAGCTGTGTGAGGACCCCCTCCCCTGCTGCAAATTAGCGGTGAGGTTTGACAGGATCATAGTGGAGGCTGATCCAGCTGGAGGCCATAATTAGACAGACCTGGCTTTGCTGGCTGCTTTTGTTCTTCAAAGGTATCCGCTCAGCAGTTTCCTCCCAGTCTTGATCCTGCTGACAATTTGCTGTCCTGCTGAGAGCAGCAGTTCAGCCTTCTTTAAGGCAACGGCATTGAGACATTCCAGCACGAGATCTGCTTGAAAATCTGCACTTTTGACACTTCCCCCACCCACCCGCTTGAAAAGTGCCACGAAGACATTATGAACTGATAGGGATTTTGGAATCGGTTTCAAGCTTTGTTCTCATCAATTGCAAGGTGGACCCAGACCTCTATAAAATGAACCGGTTTATGTACATAAGCTTGGGTTGCTTTATGTAGGCGGTACATACAGTCCTGCTAAGCACTAGTCCAAAGATTTGTTTTGGGCAGATGATCTGAGCTGTGTCTGCTCTTTCCTGGCAGGTGCCTACTGTCTCTCTGTCTCAGATTTTGACAACGCCAAGGGCCTCAATGTGAAGCACTACAAGATCCGCAAGCTGGACAACGGCGGCTTCTACATTACCTCCCGCACACAGTTCAGCAGCCTTCAGCAGTTGGTGGCATACTACTCCAGTAAGTGTCATTTCAGTCCTGTTTCCAGTCATGCCGGGTTCTTTCCAAAATGCAGAGTCCCTGTCCATGGTTCTTTTGAACTTATGCAAAGCATTGAACAGGCTTGGGCCGCAAGGGACTCCTCGGGTTTGAAGGCTGGCACAGTTAGGCCAGCAAAGTTTGACCAGCACAAATGACATCATAAAGTACGTTTGGACCACTCTTAGAGTCAGGGAGGCCAGCTCGCAGACGTACGCCATCCTCCCTGACTCCGAGAGTGGTCCAAGTGTGCTTTACAGTGGCCCTGGTGCCAGCCAAACTTTGCTGGCCTAACTGCCGGCCTAATGCTGGGCTAGGATTGTGCCCTAAGTCAGCAATTTTCCACTGTGCTGCAAATGGTCCGCAGGTGTGCCATGGGAGTTTGCAAGAGGCTCATCGATTAATAGGTCATTGGGGGATATAAGTCTTCCCCAAACCAGCAGTGTGATGTGCCTTGTCAATTTTCAAAAAACTGATGGTTCACCCTGAAAATTTTAATGCCTTATTAGTGTGCCATGAGATGAAAAAGGTTGAAAACTGCTGCTGGCCACTGCATCATCTCTCTCTCTCTCTCTCTCTCTCTCTCTCTCTCTCTCTCTCTCTC
>JAJKFI010037103.1:0-31176 GCA_029204185.1 Lerista edwardsae
GAGAGAGAGAGAGAGAGAGAGAGAGAGAGAGAGAGAGAGATGACCTACCTTACTTCTTTCAGCAGGTTAGCATTGGTGAGCAATGAAATAAAGATTCAAGGGGGTTCAAATGGTTTGGGTGGAAATAAAAAGCTGAATAATTTTAGGCATGTTCTTCATAAAATGGCTTTTCTTACCCTCCACCTGATGCTTGTATTTCCTTTTTGTAGAGCATGCAGATGGCTTGTGCCACCGTCTCACCAATGTCTGCCCAACCAGCAAGCCTCAGACACAAGGTTTGGCAAAGGATGCCTGGGAGATCCCTCGGGAGTCACTGCGGTTAGAGGTGAAGCTTGGACAAGGCTGTTTTGGAGAAGTGTGGATGGGTAAGAGTCCCCAGTAGATATCTGAGCTGTGAAGTGCATGGAAAGACATTGCCAGGAATTTCAACGGCCATCAGACCAGAAGGGTGAGATGAGGGAAAGCAGCTACTAGAGCTGCTTTGCAGTCCAGGCAAGTGGTCTGGTCTGGAAGCCAGCAACTGTTGGCTGTTTTCTGACTGCAGAAGTGGCAATTGATTCACTAGGAGTTTCTAACCTACTACGGTTTGGTGTGCTGTGCAAACTACCAGACAAAAGGGAGATAGGCTTCACCAGTACAACTCCGGACCATGGGCTTGCAGCAATGTAGCAAAAGGCACCTGGGATTCCTATTAATGTAGTTGCTCAAGACAATATTGTCACTGCTTTTGCAACAGCGATATCATGCAAAGCTTGATTTGAGACAGTTGTGAGCTGTGCTAAGAGTGAGAGAAGGCCAGAGCGGTAGCTCTAAGCATTATTGTCTGTCCCATGTAAATCTTAGCACTTGCAAAATGAGTCCCCTGTAGCTCTTCACATACACTATCCTGATCATCCTTACAACAATTGTGTAAGGTGGGCCAATATTAATATTCAGTTAATATAGTATTGCAGATTAACAAAGCAACCACGTTTTGAAAATACAAGCTGTGCTGGTGTCTAACAGGTTAGCTCTGAACCAAAAGTGGCAGAAGCTGAAATTTGGATGTATCTTGCATCTGTTGTTCGTGGTGCTTTCTTATCCAGAGGTAGCTGCAATATGGCCTGCATAGAGCCTGTGAACGCTTTCTCATTGAAAAGGCCGCCTTGTTAATCTATTTGTATTTCTACTCCAGGGACCTGGAATGGCACCACCAGAGTGGCTATAAAGACTCTGAAGCCTGGGACCATGTCTCCAGAGGCTTTTCTGCAGGAGGCCCAGGTGATGAAGAAACTGCGCCATGAGAAGCTGGTGCAGCTGTATGCTGTGGTTTCTGAGGAGCCTATCTACATTGTAACTGAATACATGTGCAAGGGTATGCAACTGGGGTGTCAAGGGTAGCATAGGAACTTGAGTGGCTGGATCTGTTGTGTGGATGTCCCCTTACTCTTCCAGCTGAATGAACAGAATGGACAAAACTGGGTTGGCTAGAAAGGCAAGAAGAAGAACATTCCTCCTGTCCCCATTTTATAATTTGACTGTTGCTGGAGTAGGCAGCAAGAGGTACATAAGAGTGTCAGACTGGGCATTATCCAAAGACTGATTTGCACAACCACACTGGTTTGTTGTAAATGTGGGCTGAGTGCATTCCTGCAGCATTTGGTAAATGCAGGTCATGTGACTGCTTCAGCATGCAGCCAATTCCAACACTTGTTTGCCATGCCACTACAAAACTGTTCAGGAGTCTCCAAACAAAGCATTATAGCTGAATTACTCTATTTCTCTCTCATGAAGAATTTTACACCGTTTAAAGGCTTAAAGAGTTTAAAGAATCCCCCCCCCCTTTTTTCACTCCTGGAAAAATCGAAGACTTTTTTTTGCCCAGATATTTTGAGATGGCATAGAAGCACCTTTTTGGGGGTTTTCCCTGGAAAAAACTGAACTCATCATTCCTGGGAAGAGTTTAATATTCAAAATGCATCAGACAATACATTGCCTTCTGTGCATCTTTTGAAATCTCCTTATTCATTCCTGCATGCAAAATCTTTCTTTAGCTGAATGCCTTTCATATTCTTTAAAACAGCTGGCTGGCTCAGTTCAGATGTGTCATTTCATCTGGTGTGGTTTGATTTTTTTTCCAATTCTGTAAGATCACAGCAGCTGCAAATCTCTCCTAGGCAGGGGGTGGGGGAGGGTGTTTGCTTGCCTTGCTTTGATTATTGACAGTTGTGTGTTCCACCTAGGAAGCCTCCTAGATTTCCTGAAAGGAGAGATGGGCAAGTATCTGCGGCTGCCTCAGCTGGTGGACATGGCAGCTCAGGTGAGTTTGGCATGCTAGAGTCTGTAAGGATCAATCTACACATGCAGCAGAACCGTGTGATGTAATTTAGGTCTATATGACCTGTAGCACTTTCCAAACATTTTAGCACCATGATCCACTTTGTCCTTTACGGTGGTTTTCGACATGATGCTCCCTGTAGCCCCACAATGCTTTATTGGGAGCCTCCAGAAGCTGCTTCTGGGTTGTGTCAGTCTTGCAACCCACTCTGTTGGCATCTGTGGGCCAGCACAGCGGCAACCAGAAGCAACTTCTGGTTTGTAGAAGTAAATCAGAAATCGCACCTGCAAACCAGAAGTAGCTTCTGCAGGGCATTCTAATGGAGGCCAATGGAACAGGTCTTGGGCCTGGGAGCTCCCAATAAATAGAGATGTTTGCTTCTGGTGAGTAAGATAGGATTATGGCCCAAGTCTTACTGAACATAATTGGCTGACGTCTGAGTAAATAACACCATTTTCAGTGGCATTCCTAGAGAGGGAACAAAGTTTTTCAGAAGCCTGAACTCCTATATAAAGCATCCCCCTTGCCTTCAGAGCCATTTGTGGCTGTAAAAGCAGAGTTGTCTCTTCCACTTTGCTTTCACAGCCATGAATGGCTCTGAAGGCGAGGGAGAGAGACCAATTTACAAAGTTCAGGCTCCTGAAAAACATAGTGTTTTGCCTCCCATTGAGATATGCCTGTCCATTTTCAAAAACCTTTCCCAATAAGGCATTGCGGCTCTGCAGGGATTGTCGCATTGTGGCCTAGCGCACATGGTGTTTCAACGCACAGGTGGGTCACGGCCCACAGTTTGGTAAATGCTGATCTAGACTGGAGATGAGGGTACTGCATGTTCAAATGTTTCTTCCTTCAAATATCCAGCAATTACATTGGGAAGAGCATTGTCCTAGAGCCTGTTTCCCAGTACACAGAGAGTTATTTTTCTGCTGGGAGAAGTAGTATCCATACACACAGTTTCTTCACTTGCAGTTTAAAACAACACATGGAAGTTGCAGCATGTATAGTTTGGTCTTTGATGTGCTTTGCTTTGGGAGCAGGTGTTTTGGTGTCCTGAGCATTCTTATTTAAACTAGTGTAAAATCTCCCTACTTTGTTGTCTATTCCTTGTTGGCCTTCCAGCCTCCTCTTCTCATCCCTTTCTGAGTGGAGGAACATGCCATCAATATCCCCCCCCCAGTCTGTACAATACCAGCAGCTATGACTCTTCTCCTGATGTTGGCTGATGACACTTATTATTCATAGACTTCAAGTTTTCTGCAATCTTTCTGTTGAAAGCTGTTGCTTGACACATCATTTTAAGTGAATTGTGGAGCCATTCAGCCTCAAGGACACTTCCCCACTGATCTGCCTGAATATGAAAAACAAACAGCCCAGTCAGTGTCTTCATTACATTGGCTCCCGTCTTATGAATATGGTTTAAGTAGAGCTTTGAGATGTGTTTCACATTTTATGGGCGAACACCAACACAGAATAAGAACACAGCCTAGTTAAACTCTCATTGTGTTTTGGGCTGGTTCTAGATTGCATCTGGCATGGCATATGTGGAGAGGATGAACTATGTTCACAGAGATCTTCGAGCTGCCAACATCCTTGTGGGCGAGAACCTAGTGTGCAAGGTAGCTGACTTTGGACTGGCACGCCTGATTGAGGACAATGAATACACAGCTAGGCAAGGTATGGACCACTCTTTCTATTGCTCCTTGTTTGGGGAAAAAGAAATAGCTACAAACCGTCTCACGCTTCAGAGGGAGAAAAAAAGCAGGGAGACAATGCAGAGTGAAAGTCCTGTTTTAGAAGCAGGAGGGCGCTGTTGAGACCAAGAGTCTTCTCTGCCAGGGTCCTCACTTGCCAACGGAACAAATAAGGGCACACTATTCAGTATGTCCTGCATCTTGCATCATGTATCTAGCTGGTGAATGATGGCAGAGACAGCGATAGATCCTTGTTGTCAACCGCCATCTCTTCCCATTTTGTGAATTCTGCTGGAAAATACATACATGGCCCTTTTTTAGAGCCTGCTTCATATTCTTGTCTGCTTTGCTCAGGTGCTAAATTCCCCATTAAGTGGACTGCCCCAGAAGCTGCGTTGTATGGCCGGTTCACCATCAAGTCGGACGTGTGGTCCTTTGGGATATTGCTGACGGAACTGGCCACTAAGGGCCGAGTGCCGTATCCAGGTAAGTGCTCAGATTTGCTATAGGTGCTGCAAGGGAAGTGCTGCAGGGCCAGTTGTGGGGGCTCCTTATCTGTACAAGCACACTGGGTAGCCAGCCCCCCACCCACCCACCCACCCATGCTGCTGCACCCTGCTTACTCTGTTGCCTCTAGAGGAACTCTGGTTCCTGGCTCCAAAGAGGTAGCAGAGGCTTATTCTGCTATGTTTAATAATGCACAGCCCTTGGAGGCTCAGGTGTATCCTTCTGTTCTTCTGCTGTGCAGTAGATGGATGAACTTAGTAGGGGAAGCCTAGATCTGGGAAGAAAAAGATTCTCACAGTTGCTGCAGCAAGAAAGATGCTTCCCAAGCTATCAACTTATCTGGCCAGTGCAGCGCTCTTTGACAACTGGGGTTGGTTGACTATAAAAAAAAAATTAGCTTACCTGAGGAAAGGCAACCCCCTCCTCTCCTGACTCACCATAAAGAAGATCCCTACGTTTGCATTTAAAGTAGCACTGAGCTGAAATATCTCGAATGAAATTACAAGATGTTGAAAAAGCATACCCTTTCTCAGTCCTGCCTATAGTTGCGTGAGATGGAGGCCTGCAGAGGGATTCTGCCTCAGCTTTAACTTGTTGGGGAGCTTCCTTGACGTTGGTCAGATCAGCTGAGAGTCTGGACAGCTTCCTTTTAATCCCAGGGGTCAGCAGCTTCATTGTGGGGCTCAGAGGCTGTAGTTTCCTGGAACCTTAAAAAGTATGCTTTGGGGTTTCTTTGCACAACTCAGTTTGACCCATGATTAGTAACTAGGACTTGCATGGAAAAGCAGTTTTCATCGGCAGTTTTCCATTTTTATGCAGTTTTCTTTAGTGTCTGAAACATCCTCCTTCATTTAGCCTGCACATTTTGACCCACAAACAGAATTACCCGAACATGTGCGACACCTGCAACTGGCAGGTGTCGTGTTAAAAAGAGACGTCTCCCCGAGGGTTTCAATGCAATTGCAAACCTCCGTCCTCTTTAAAAGCCCAGTTCATAGGTTACTGCTGCATGGCAGCTTCTGAAACACCACTTCCCTCTCTCCATGAGCTAGTTCCGTATCACATCAGTAAGGTTACAGGTGTCCCAAGAACTGATCTCAGTGGTGGTCAGACTGGATGGTTTCATGTCAATCTCAACAGACCTGAATACAGTGGAGCAGGAAATAGTGGGGGAAGCAACACTGTGATTTGGATCACACGTGTGATTGAAATATTTCTGTGTTGAAAACATGAAGTGGACCTGGGCCACAGAAGGAATTGGTTTTTTGTTTTTTTTACACCCAGCAAGATCTCTGTTTGCTAGAAGTAGAAAAATTTTGGTGAAGAAGACTTACTAGCTGGTATAAGGGAGAGCTACTTAGATTGCTTCTTTTGTAATTCAGATGGAACAGTATTTAATTGACAGGAGCTTAAGGTACTAGCAATGGTTCTGTATATTTGGACTGAACGAGATGCAGTGGGTTGAAGAGCCAAGCAAATTATTTCCTTTTAGAGACGAGTTAAAATTTGGGAATCCAGGAAGTGTTCACATGCTCATCTGCTTAGGTGGTAGTAGTGCCAATGACCTCTCTTTTCCCCCCCTCTCACCAATAGGCATGGTGAATCGGGAAGTGCTTGACCAAGTGGAGCGTGGCTACCGGATGCCCTGCCCACCAGAATGCCCCGAATCTCTGCATGAGCTGATGTGCCAGTGCTGGAGGAAGGATCCTGAGGAAAGGCATACCTTTGAGTACCTGCAAGCCTTTCTGGAGGACTATTTCACATCAACAGAGCCTCAGTATCAGCCAGGCGAAAACTTATAGATCTGGGGTAGAATCCAGTGCCAAAGAACTTGGGCTGCTCCTACGGCATATGTGCTCAAGAGAAAGCGAGAGGCTTTAAGACATACTTGGAACGCCTCCAGAGCACATGGCTGGGTGGTCTTTCATTCTGCTGATTTGCTGTTCCTTTTGAGGACGGTACAGGACCTTTGTTACACAACTACATCGCCTGTGGCTGTTCTGGGTTGACAAAGGCATGAATTAGCAGAGTGCCACAGTTCTACTTCTTAATATGTGAAGTTGGCTGTGGTGTAGCACACAGGGTTTCAGAAAAGCCAAGCCCTTCCAGAGGAGAAGAGGCTGAGTGGAAACCAGGGATCTGGTTCATGAGGGCCACCTGCCTTCTGGAGTTTGTCCTCCCTACAAATCACTCATGGGCATGATCAGAAGGAACTTGATGCCTTGCGTCTGATGGCAAAGAGACGAGCCGCTTTGTGGTCTGTGTGACTTCAGAGCTCTTGAGTCATCTCTGATTGACTGAGTGGTAACGCTATAGAATGATGCCTTTTGGATTACTATGGCTTCCATTCTCCTTTATTTCTAAACCAGCACAATCTCCCCTTTCCCTGTCATATCCAAATCCCACTGCCTGGAACTTGATCATGTGCTTCACTCCAAGAAACACTGTAACCCACTTATATTCTGGACATTGGATGTTTCAGTGTACTTGTGATCCTGTTTTTGGTTTTCCCTGTCATCTGTCTCTTCTGTGCCACTGAGGTCAATGCTATGTCACTGTCCACTGAATGTTGTCCTTTACTCTCTGGTGCAATTGCAGACCACAGGCTTATAAGAACTTGAACTGGAAGTGGTGGGCTTGGCTGAAAGATTTTCAGGGTGTTGGGTTTGGTGGCTCTCTGGAGAATTAATGAAGAACTAAAGGGACTCTTTGGTAAGGTTGTCCTCTGTAACTGTGTTGAGTTTTGACTTGCAGTGCTTGTGGTTCCAGCGATAGCTTGTGTGGTTTTTCTAGGACTGGGTTAGAACTTGGACTGCAGGCTTGTTTTCCAGTCTAGTCTATCAATCCATAACTAAAGTCTATAATTATTAGTTTCTTAGACACACAAAAAGAGAGATGCTTCCCACCTTACTACTGCTAGTCTTCCATGTGGCATTCTAAGAATTAATCAAGCACACAGACTCTTCTCTTCCTGCATGTGAGATTTCTTCATTGAAACCCACTCTGAAATTCCTTAGTGCCTCAGAAGTATGTGACTGCACCTGGAGAAACCTCAGCTGAGCAAGTGATGCTGCATGCTTGCATGAGTGTAGTAGGGGCAGTTCTGGTTTATGTAGGGCAGGGATTTTTCACCTTGGGGGTAAGGGAACCAAATAGTAGGAGTATGGACTTGTTCTCTGAACAATTTTTAAAAATGTTGTTAGGTTAGATTAACTATCCCCATTATCAGTATGGATTAAGGTGTTCTGTTCCTACCTATCCAGACGTAAAGTAAAAACACGCTATTGACATCTTTTGAAGTAATGCCTAATAGGACTGGTGGTGATGATGATTTTGACTGGTGAAGGGGGGTAAGGGGACATATTGGGCAAGCCACTGGAGGTCTGCAATCATAAAAAGATTAATGTAGGGTACAGGGATTTCACAGCATCTCACTGGCTTTGCCATACAGTATGCAGTTTTTGTCTGCTCAGAGGCTGTTTTTGAAGTTCCACTAAAATTTCTGATTGAGCCAGACAACCCGCGGGGGGGGTGGGGAATTTGGGAAGGAAAAAGTAATTTAACAAAAAAGTTAGCAAAGCCCCCTGAACTAAAAATGGTGGATATGATCCTGAGGATGGTCTTGCTAGAAAGACTTTTAGGTCAAGTTCTTAAACCAGCCTTCTTCCTAGGAAGTGCCTACAAGAGCTTGTAAATCCCAGACAGGCTCCTTGCACATAATGACTCTTTTGATAAATCAAACTTGGTGTCTGGTCCATAGTTCGAAACAAGCTCCAATTATTCCTTGTGATACAAATCATTCCAAGTGTCCTTGCTTGGTCTCTTTCCTCCTCTCCCGCCCCAACCTGTTGGCCTAAGCAGTGAGAAAGGAAAAAGGACAATAGCTGAATCCTGTGAAAGAGAAGCAGGATGGCCACCTGTCAGTGACCCCGGAGCAGGTGTCTACATTGAGCGGGGGACTGGGAAGGTCCCTTACAACACTAACATTGATTCTAAGCACTGAAGGACAAACCACATGTTACACACAGCTGCATGCTATCTTCTCCAACACTTCCAATTTTTTACAGCTAAAAGCAGTCATTGATGTTTTGAAATAGTGGAGGAATAGAGGTGGGGGTGCTGCTTACTGTGTCTTGCAGCTGCTTTTCCAGATTTTTTTTTTAAAACCCTTCTTCCCAAGCTCCTTTCACCCCACAGGGAAAAGATATACTGCAGGAGGATGGGACATGATTTTGGGTGGGGAAATATCCAGAAGGAAATGAGTTCCGCACACACTGATCTGCAACCCACAGCCTTGTTTTATTTCTTAAAGAAGCACACAGCAGCAGGTAATATGTTGTTTGGCCCCATGAATGCTCTGGCTTCCGTTAGGTCTGTGCAGTCTCTTTCTTGATCGCTTGTTGGTTTTCATGAGTCCTGCAAGAGCGCTCAGTGCTTGAATCCATCGTGTGCAGAAGCTGCTTTAACAGCAGACTCCACCCGAGTAGCTGGATTTACGGCTTGCATTCAGATTTCTGCATACTCAGTAGAAATCAACCTGGCAGCCTTTTTGCCAACCGCAGTCTTCTTGCATTGTGTGAAAAACCCTCAGTCTGCTTAAAACCTGTAATGCTGTACTTCTTCGCTGCACGTCCAAAGCACCCCCATCTGAGGCAAGAGCAAGAGATTGGGCAGGATGGAGACCCAGGCACCAGCTTCCAGCCCCGTGGACTATGAGTGCTGCTGGGACCTTGCTCAGTGGCCCTTACCCGGATGGACCAGCAAAATGTAAACAGCCGTTGACTTGGCAAGAACGTGCCTGTTAGATTAGAGTCTGTAAGCCAAGGAATCTGCATCCTAAGGGCAAATGGGCAGATGGAGGGATTGCCAGCAGCACGCTAGGAGACACCCGAGATGCACCCCCGGAGCTGGCAGTTCAGACTAGATCTCGATTGTTTTGTTAACTAGGACAGCTCTACAAACAGAAGCTGCCCCAAATTCATGGCCTGTGAACATGCCACCTAAGAAGGCAGCTTCCCCAAAATGCCTGTGTGTGATCAGGAGGTGAGGCTGAAAGAAGTGTTTCACATCAACAATGTCACTGCAGCATCTTAAGCAGGAAACTCACTAGTGAGTTGTGGGCCACTGCCTAAATGCTCTATTCTCTTTGTGCTCAAGGTGCACTTTCAGCTGTAGCTTCCCCAATCAATCAATCAATCAATCAATCAATCAATCAACAGGTACTTATATACCGCTTTTCAACACGAAGTTCACAAAGCGGTTTACAGGCAAATAGTAATAATAAAGTTAAATGGCTCCCTGTCCCAAAAGGGCTCACAATCTAAAAAAAGGCAGACCGCCAGCAACAGCCACTAGAAAGACTGCGCAGGGGTGAAGAGGGACCCATACATAAGATTTCCAACACACCCATACATAAGATTTCTTTTTTTGACACCTATATTTTGACCAGACGCCACTCTGGCTTATGCCTCAATATACTCAGCAACATTTGACAAGGTTTGAACCCAAAATATACACACTGGCCCTATTTGGGGGGGGGAAACACTTGTTTGTACAACTAATGTTTAGACTAGGTGCTCCTAATCCACAGGCTGTCCTGAAGTCCCATCTCAATCAGCAGGATTTGTTAGCCACAGCTTTTCCCACTGTTCTCAGTAGGTCTTAGGCATGACTATCTCAGTGTTGAGGATGATCAGTATTGCTGGGATCCCAAGCCTACAGTCCAAGGAACAGCCCGTCTCCTGAATGGATGTTCCAGATGGCTTTTGGCCAGTGTTCAAAAGGAAATTTTTCCATTCTTACAAAACAGTTGCCAGAAAGAGGTAAACCGGTTAGGAAAGGCAATCCAGCAATCGTCTCTGATGTGACCAGCAACCTTTGACAAAGATACATATTACTGTACTGTATAGAAAATGGAAGCCTGGGAAGAAACAGCAATCCAAGCCATATGTAAATGGATCTGCCTTTGTTGCAATGGTTCCTGCCAATGTGGTACAGAAAACCTCTCTGCAGTGCATCTGTTTCTTTTGTTAGGAGAATTTCTTACTAGCTGTAAAGTAGTTCCTCTTTTGTATATAGCCTTTAAGTCACCTGAGCTTTGGCTCAGGGGTGTTGGATGTTGACTTAAGTGCATGTGATTTTTACGATAATGAGAATGTCTGTTGCAATTTTACATAGCTGGAATTCACTGTTGTTGGCTTTCAAGGCTTTGGTTTCTGCCATCACTTGGTCATCTTCTTTTTCATGTCTCAGTTTGGATGTTCTCTGATGTGCCAAAAACACACAAACAACCCCCAACCTCCTCTCCTATGATCAAAATATTGTTAATTATTTGATTAACTGTCCTTCAGAACCTACTTGAATCAGAACTTGGATGTTGCTTCCAGTGGTCTAAGCATAGATCTTGTTGCTGCATCTGTTTTCCATTGTGCCATCTCTTATGTACATGCTGTCACTCTTTTTTGCAGTCTGCTCTCTGCTATGTGTTAAGGTGTGTGTGCAAGAGAGAGCTTGCTTGAGAAGATCCAAAGCTGAGATTTGATACCACTCTCTCATGCAGAGTGAAAGGTGTGATTCTTGGAAAGAAGGAAAGCACGATTGTCCATGCTTCAGTTAGGCCTTGCATGCGCATGCAGTGAAATGAGGTAGACGCATGCTGACTTGGTAGAATGGACTGCAGTACCCTGAACTGCAGGTGGGTGGCAGCGTATTTTGGAATGCTCCCCAATGTTATTCACTCTCTACGAACAGAAAATAGACACAGCCCCGGTAAAAAGACTAAATAAGTGATGGCATGTCAAAAATGCCTACTTGACTCTGCTGACGTATCACTCCCCCCTCCTAACAAAAGAGAAACAATTATTTACATATACATTTAGTTAAAAAAAAATACAGTCCAATCATGTGTGGGGACTATCCATTATATGAAGAACATCAAATCATTACAAATCACTACAAAAAAGTCCTCAGTTGTTGTTGGGTGTTGGCAAATACTGGCATGTCACCTTTGACACGCGTGTCATAGGTTTGCCATCACTGGGCTAGACAGAGGACAACATTTCTCTCTGCTTCGCTGATCTTCTCTTTGCAGGGAGTGTCTTGACAAAGTGGAGCATTGGACAGTGGCATCCTCTACGTACAATCTGAAATAGAACAGTCCGTTCTACCACTTCATTCAGCCATATAGGTAGAGTCAGGCTTAGCCATGGAAGATGACTTGGCTTCACAAGAGATGGTTGCCAACCTTGCCTGTTGGTAGGGGAAGGGACCGGGTATTTAATGAATGGAATTTCCATACTTGGCACCAACTCCTTCCGCACGTAGTCCGTGTTTAAAGTTTTTGTTTTTGTAATACTGAAGACCAGACCTCAATCCTATTTAAGGTAACTGAGCCAAATCTCCCATCTGACATCAGGTCAGCATCTGTACCTTTTTAGAACCACAAAAATGCTCAATGCACCACAGCAATAGTTCAAAATCAAACAGAATCCCATTGGTGGAACAATGGGAGAGCCTTTGGGCTGCATCTTGAAGCAATTGCTCTTTTACATGCCAAATCCCCACTTTACCTCTCCCCCGCCCCACCTCCTGCAGGAATTTCAACAAAATCCTGACCATCCTGGTATTGGGAGAGTGTCTGGCCTTTTCTCCACTGTGCCAAGATGTGATGCGTTGTGGGAGACAGGGTCAAAGGTCAATTTTTTCTTGCCTTTCTGTACCTCTTCTGCTATACTGAGTCATAGTATGCCTTACACGCCTCTTTCTATATGTACTCATGCGATTCAGTGTTTGCTTTGTGAAAAATCCTTTTTCTCTGATGACTTGAATCCTATCAAATTCTTGACCCTTCTAAGATCCAGCCCTCCTGTAGGGCCCTCTTAAACAACCTCTCTCATCAAATAGACAAGAAGTAAATGCAGGGATGAAGGAGTCTGGGTTTCCCAGATCTTGTTTCTGTTTTTTTCCTATGTTGAATATCCCCTTATTAATACCTCTCTTCCCAAAGCTGGGAGGGCTTCTGGGACCAGAATGATTTTCTTCCTTCAGACATTTTTCAGTATACCAGTATACCAGCACAAGTCCAACTCGGTCTCTTCCATTATTAAAATAAGGTGATTTGAAATTATTAATGTGAATTGAAAATTAGCCTGCATAGGTGAAGGCTTTCCATTTTGTATATTTGTTTTTGACAAAATGCTCCCTTTGCCTGTAGTCTTGTTCAGTTAGTGATTCTCATTGAACAGTAAACCTGTGTCTGGACTATACCATTGCAAATTGGGGGTCCACACACTCGAATGTTCCCGTTTGTACTAATTAATAAATATCCCTCCAATATAAAACTAGCACCGTGAATGGGGGGAGAGGCAAGATTTAGCAAACTTCTTTCTGACCTGTGATGTGGGAACCAGGTTTTTGTAGAGGGGTCTCTACCTGGAGTCTGAAATAACATGGATCAGGCAGAGATTTAACACCTCTGTCAGAACAATGCCTAAAAATCTACTCTGTGACTGAGCTGTTTCCCTATCATGCCATACACTGGAAAACAAAAATGTAATCTGTGACCAGGACTTGCATTGTTTTTTCATGTTTGCCAGGGCTGTTTTCTCTCTCTGTCTTTGTGTGTGTGGGTGTGTGGGTGTGTGTGTGTGTGTGTGAGAGAGAGAGAGAGAGAGAGAGAGAGAGAGAGAGAATGAGAGAGAGAGAACACATCAGTTGTTTGAGGGTAGTGGTTCTCAAACTTTTTAGCACCAGGACCCACTTTTTAGAATGACAATCTGTCCAGGACCCACCAGAAGTGATGTCATGGCCAGAAGGCAGTCATTGTGATGCCAGAGCCTGCTGCTTTCCTGCAAATGTAGCAACGTTAGGTTATTTCTCAGCCATTTTCCAATAGCAAAGTAATTCAGAAAGGGGAAAAAGCTTATTTACAACCTTGACACAAGCAAAAGAACCACACAGCCCTTCCCCTTTCCAGTATCCCATCTTCCCTTATTTTCAATATGGCTGCTCTAGGTGCTTTGAAACCCATGTGAAATTGGCTCGTGACCCAGTGGTGGATCCTGACCCACAATTAGATAACCACTGTCCTAGGGGAAAATTCTCTCCAAGGAGATGCTACTTCGTTGTAAAGTTTGAATTTGGAAAGAAACCCCTTTTGGTCAGGGAGGAAGGTATTTTGTGCCAATGACCCTTGTACACCTTATATGCTTTCTTTTCAAATGTCAGCTACTGAGAAGAGACAACTTCTTGACAAATACAGAATATATACCAAGCTAGGGAGAAGCTTTAGTGTGGGAGCTGACCGGATATATGTATGTGTTTGTGTGTATCTGTGTATATATAAAGATATTAGTGTGTATAAAGATTCCTTCACCCACCCAAGTATGTATATTTAAAAAATATCAAAGAAAAATAGATCAGTTTAAATCACTGGTTTCTCTTCTGGTTTGGTATAGCAATAATGATGATGGATTTGTGAACAGTGTATTTAGTCTTGATTTTCCTTTTTGACAAGAGAAATTTTTTGAAAGAAAAATGAATCAAGTTTCCCTTTTGTGAGCATCTCTTCTCCCCCCCCCCCATCTTTTCATGCATGACGTAGACATTTTGGCACCGAAGGAGGATATTCACACAAGAACCTGAAGTCAGTCTTAGGATTGGAGACTGACCTTTTACAATGAACTCGAGAACTGGAGGTAGCATTAAGGGAGCTTCCTCTGTTGGCCTTGAACTTCCTTATTATTATTTTTTCTTTCCAGAAGGCCACAACAAAGAACTGTCGTCAGCTACGGAATCTAATCAGGCTCTGGAAATGCTTGGAAGAAGCTTAAACAATAATGTACAAGGATTTCTTGTGCTATTGTAATTTTTTGTTTTTATTATAAGACCCACTTTTTGTAAAATCTCCAGCTAACTATGCAGAGAATTGTGTTGATCTTTTTCTCTCTCCCTTTCTAGTGTCTGAATACTTAACACCCTTTTTAAAAAAATAAATTTGTTTTGAAAAACTAAAAATTCTTACATGTATGTTGAAGAGCCTCTTGTAACTGGGAGATGTACTTTCAAAAAATAGTTTCATTAAATTTAGATAGATGGCACACAAGAGTGAGTTAAAGGGCTACTTCAAGGAGAGAAATGAGCTAACACACCTACAATAACTAATGTCATGCAAGACCATATCGCTCATGAGGAGTTATTCTCCTGCCCCTGTGTCAAACGATATATGGGGATTGTGTCACTTTATTTTTAAATTTAAAAGTAACCAGTTCTCAAGAGCCCCTGCAGCTTGGCTGAAATTATGAATTTATAAAAAAGGAAATCTTACTACGAACCTCCTCTACACGTGTTGGAATCTGTGTTTGCCCTGCCATGTTCTGCATCTGAAATCTGAAAGAGCAGTTCCGGCTATGGCCAACCTGACTGCAGGAGAAATGGAACAATTGGTCTTGATGGCTTTTTTAATTAAATATTTTTAAGTGACACATACATAGGTTGATTCAATGGTGTATTAAAAATCAGAAATATTTGAAAAGCACATTGGTGATGTTACAGATAGGCCAATAGCACAGGTTGAACTATGCTGAAAACTTACTTATTTCTTTTCAGAATACACCCCAGGACAGAAAGAAGTGGCTTTATTTTGAAAATGGTAGGGGATTCATTCAAGCTCTTAAAATGTTGCATTTGCCATTTATCCATTGAAGTCCGGCAGAAATGGGCCAACTGTGTAAATTGGTTATGCAATGTTGGTAAACTTAATTGTGGGGAAAGAGGAAGGGAGGGGAGAACAAACTGAAGCTACTGTGTTTGACTACTGGAAGTCCTGTTTGGCATCTCCATTGCCTTTTAAGACTTTTCAAGGTACTACTTTGTGTTTCTGCTGCTGCAGTGGCTTGGAAAGAGAATGCTTGACAAAGTGAAATTCTACACTAGATGTAGAATGTGTCTGTGTGCTGCAATACTTGCATATGCACATACCAGGCATAGAAATTATACTATTCCACAGCAAATACTGAGTATTGCTACTTCAGTCCTTGCAGCCGCAGTCGCTTTGTAAGGATGCAAAGATTCTGCTGGAGGAGATGCTGATCTACGTGGCAGGAGCTGGTTTCACTTTTCATCAACATCCTTGATATCCTTTCGGGCCAGAGGCTTGCTTTGCTCAACCTGACATATCCCAAAGCCCTTTTCACATCTGCTTTATTTCAAGATGAGCAACCCAGCTGGCCCTGTCACAACAGAATCCGTTTGAGACTGGAACTGGCTGAGTGTGAGCATCCAGCCACTGAACTTCAAGCCACAGCAGATAAGAAGCATCTTGGATGTAGTCAGACAATTCTAAGATGACTTAATGAAGTGCACAGTGGGTGTTACCTTGGCTGAGAGTCTCATCCCTACTCCTGTGTCGGCCTCCACTAGACCTGTCAAATGTAAGAGCGTCTCAACAGGTTTTCGTAGCTGGAGCTGATGTTTTTTGACCCTTTCTAGAACAGGTCTTCAGAACCATCTAAGCCTGATGGGTATGCCAAGCCTTCTGGTGAGAATTTCTACAGCTCCATTCTCTTGCCCCATCTTCTGCAACTCCAACAGCCCCAGATGAAATTTTCTTGACACATTTTTGAGCTGCTGTGAATATTTTGAAGAAGAAAAAAACTGCAGATGCAGTTTGCTACACTGTCCCACAGTTTGCTACATTCCCTCTGTATTTGCTTACTGCCATCTGCTGCCCATGTGCAGTGTAGGAATCCTGCTAAATGCGGTCTGTTGAAATAAATGACATGTAGACATCAGTGTTGCTTCAAAACCAAGCACTGCTGTGCTATCACTTCAAGCTCCGTGAGCACTTTTGCACTTGTATTCTGCAGCAGACAGATCTCCACCTTCTAAAAAAAAAAATTCAATGTTTCCTTAAATGGATTGGTGGGTTGCAACAATCATTCATGATGTTATAGGGACCAGCCAGCAAATATGACAGTATCTGTGACAATCAACACAGAGCTACATCCCCCGGGTATGCCCTAGGATAAATGCAGTAGCTGAGACGTGTCACTTGAGCATACTTACTAATGCTCAGGCCCTTCACTGGACATGACTGGAGGAACTCCAACACATGTTGGACTGATGGGCAGGGTCAAAGGGCACCTCTCTAGCATGTCACCACCTGACAAAAACATGCCATGTTGAGATGTAGATGCAATTTGTCAGTGATCTGCTGGCTGAAAGTAAGGTTGGTGTGACTGCTTCACAATAGCCTAGGCCAGTGCTGCCCAATCTGTAGATCATGACCTATCGTTGGGAAGCAAAACTGAGCCATTCCCTCTTAAGGGGAGTGGCCGGTTTGGAATCCCGATGTCACAGCAGCTAACACCGTGCTTTGGCAACCAGTGCCCTTTCAACATACCTGGTGGGGAGGGGGCAGGGGAGGCCTTTGGGAGGGTTGGGGAGGACCGCAGCCCCCTTGTAGGTCTCCCCGAAGGCAAAAAGAGCCCCTGTTTTGAGCGCAAACATGCACTTCTGGTTTGTGCTTGCAGGGTTCCCCAAAAAATCTTTCTGAGAAGCAAAAAATTGCAATCGAAACCCATTTCCAGATTCACGATCAAAGACCAAAAGTGGGTTCCGGTAGTTCTGTTTCACTTTTCCAAGGCTTGGGGAGCTCTGCAAAGACATCTGCAAAGTCCCAGCACTTGCTCAGTTTGCAACTATTGATTTCTGAGTTTCAGATATTTTTCCCCTGCCTCCTGCTCCTCTGATCTCCAGCCTGCTAAGCAAGTCACGCTTGTCTTTTAAATGTTTAATGCTTTGTACTACACACCCCTCTTTTAAAGCTGCTCACAGAATGAAAGGGAATCTCTTTCGGCAGCAACGTTTTCCTTGCGAGCCTCTGACACATGAACTGATGCCTTAATTGGGGCATTCATTTCTACTGGGGAAAAGGTAAAGAGGATTTCTGCCAGCCATTATTTCCCTGAAATCTAAATAACCCTGAGACGGCAAGCTGCTTGGAAGAAAGTAGGACACAGTATTTAGCACAACGCTGTCTTCAAGGGGACGTTGCAACAGAGGCTTTTCCCAGCTGCCATGAAAGTGCGAGCGAGTCGGTGGCTTCTTCAGAATGCTCATTTGATAGTCTTCACAGCAAAGTAGCAAAACAGCCTGGGGGAGGAGTAGTGGAAAGCTGTATTTTTTAAGCCAGCCCAGTCAATTTCTGTTCAAGAACTGTGCATTTGCAAGCACTCTTCATGCCCTCGTCCTACTAAGAAGCTCCAGCACATGTGCTCAGCCAGGCATGCAGAACTCATTTCTTTCTTCGTTAAAAGAAGTTTCGAGTAGGTGAAATGCTGCCGCCCTCTCCATGCATGGCTTGGCCATCTCTGCTGCCCATTCCTGCCAAGTTCTCCTTGCCCAGCCTCGCATTTCCTGACCTTATTTCACATTTACGGAATTATGATCCTTTATCAGCCAGCTATCCGGTCAGTCCAGTTGCTAATCCAGACTTGTGCTCAGCAGTGGGACTTCAGGTGATCACTTGACTCTTGCTGATCCTGTCGTTGATCCCTTTGCAGACTAGGGCCAGGATCTGCAGGTGAGCAGCCTAAGACCCCAGAAGCAAGAGCTGCTTCACTCCCGCGAGTTGCATTCACATGAACCTGAAAGCTACATTTGCTAAACTGGTACGGGTTTAGCTGGAAGTCCACACCTTCTGCTTCTCTGTTCTTTATAGTCTATGAAGAATAAATTATAGGAGGAAAGAATTTAGGTGACCCTGCTCTAGCAATCAGATAAGCAAACAATTCAAGCCCTGTAGTCCTTGATCTCACTAAGGAGATGCAACTGAAAGTGTCATGGTTGAAGTCTTCTTTTTTCAAGTATCAGCACCTTGTTATGAATTGCCTGCTCCATCTCTCTATAGACTGGAGCAGCAAGAGTGGAACTAAAAGTTAGAGTGCAGTGGCCCCATCCCTCTTGCCTAGCCCCAGAGCAGTTAGCAGGGCCAACTCAAGCTGTTTTGGTGCCCTCTCCCCACTCCCATTAGCTGAAAGGAAGGCAGAGGAGGAAATGGTTTTCCTCCACCAGGGTTCCATGTCTCTAAGCCATATAAGCAAATAAAGCAGAAGGAAGAGATTTTGGACCCATTCACTTTTGTTGAATATAAGAATAGAGACTATAAGGGCAAGAAAGGGAGGGGAGAATTGCCTTTATGGCCCAGACTGCCTTTGCTCCCATCTGGAACAGAGTGTAAATTTACAGCCATAGACCTTCCCTGATTTGATTGGAGCCACCCCCCCCCCCCACTGGAATTTTGCGGACAGCCCCCGGCACTGCCAATTGAGTTGGGAAAGCTCTTCTTAGCAAGACAGCGCCTCTTATTGTACAGTAATGTGACCCCTGGACTATCTTTGCTGCCATTCAGATAAGACATCGGCTTACTGACAAACAACACTATTTTTGCAAAAGGAGGGGGAGGATTGCGGAAGGCTAGTCAGCATTCGCCTTCTGGGCTGATAATCGCATTAGCGTGGAAGGAAAGCCCACGTTTGTCCTAAAATAAAACCCAAGCTTGCCCACCTTCTGTCTCTCCCATGAGTGTTCTCTCTGTCTCTCTCCCTTCCCCGCATTTCTTAGCAGCGGGTAAAAGGTGAGCAGCTGACACTTTTAAAGTTGGACAAGAAACCCATTACGCTCAGCTGCCCAGGAGGCAAAGGCACTCTGCTTTCCAGATCACTGGAAAGAAACAGCTCCTGTGTTAAGAATGGGCTTTCTTCTCTGTAACTGGCAGAACAACAAATAGAAGAACACCACAAATCAGACTGGTCAGTCAGCTTGCTTGTAGCAGAGAACCAGTATTCCTTTTCCGAGCCTACAGGAAGAGGTCTAAGGGGCATTCTGAACTCAGGTCCAGGATAAAAAAAAAAGGGGGGGCCCAGGAGCCAAAAGAGGGGGCTCAGAAATGTCCTGGGATTTTAGATTTTCCCAATCTCACCTGCCCTTGCTGCCCTTGCAGGATTCTGGGGGCACTACTGTGGGCATGGGCAGAAGATTTAGTCGAGAGGGTTAATGCCTCCGTTTGCCTGAAGATAAGAGCTGAAGATCTGAAGGTCGCCAGTTCGGGACAGCCTGAAGTCTCTGTGAGCGGCAGACCTCGTTAATTGCGGCTGATTAACAGCTGAGCTTCGGCTGCCTTGTGTGAGGGGGAGTTGTGCCGAAGTTCAGCCGCTTCTCTGGTGGGAGCAGGGAAGCCGTTTACCAGCCAGCAAGAAGACAAACGGGTGGCCAGAAAGAAGGACTAAATCCAGAAAGATCCATCTGTATGTGTGTAGTGCTTGGAAGAGAGAACATTTCTGTAAAAATTGTAAAAACCTTCGGGTTTCTGAATAAAGTCTGACCATGTAAACCGCCTTGAGTTATAATCATTAGAGAAATCTGGTGACCTAAGAAAGGCGGTATATAAATCCAAGTATTATTATTATTATGTGGCAGCTGGGCCAGGAAATGCCTACATGACACAGTGTCCCATCTGGGAGGAAACAGCAGCTCTTTGACTCGTGGATCTGCTCACTATGAAGGAGTGAATTGGAGCTGTGGGACTGCAGCTGCTGCACACAGGACACTTTCTGTTCTAGTGTGAGCCTAAATACAATGATGCTAATTTTCTGCAATGAGTTTCTATATTGAAGAGATGCTGGAGAGACTTCGGGCTGTGATTGGTTTTCTGCATTACCATATCTCGCCACCAGTACCACACTGGCACCTAGACCTGGGCTTCAAATTAGGAAGCCTGCTAGTCCTGGGCTCCAAACACTTTTCCAGCTGTTGCCACCCTCCTCCCATCCTGTTTCTCCCCCCTTCCCGTTTGGGAGGGAGCCCAAAAGAAATGATGTAGCCCCTGATAAGATTTGTGTCAGAGGCCCAGTTCTCTTTCAAATTTAGGCTGAAAATACAAGACTTATTGGATGCAAGATGAAAAGGGAACAGAATGAGCAGAGAAAGCATGCGCAAATGAACACAAGGGCACACTTGGGCCGCCCTTATTGCCCTTATTTGTCCACATTGCAATTGTCTGCCTTGAACCATTTTAAAGGTCCAGAGGGTGTTTGTTCTACGATCTGTAATTCAACTGTCCAAAATAAGCCATGCGACCAATCAATCAATAGTATTTATATACCGCTTTTCAACATAAAGTTCACAAAGCGGTTTACAGGCAAATAATAATATTAAAGTTAAATGGCTCCCTGTCCCAAAAGGGCTCACAATCTAAAAGAATGGAGAACACCACCAGCAACAGCCACGAGAAAGACACTGTGCTGGGGTGAAGAGGGACAATTGCTCTCCCCCTGCTAAATATAAGAGGACACCACTTGGAAAAGTGCCTCTTGCCCAGTTAGCAGGGGTTAAATGGTTAAATGACCAGATGAAATGGAAAGTTGTACGGGGTGTGCCAATTTAGTGCTCATGTGTGTGTGCATCCAAGATGCAGCTGACGCTCCTATGCAGAGACTTAACTTTGAGAGGGTCTCAAAGCTGCACCCTGAGAATGACCCTGCTGCACCCTGCTGAATGACCAGCTCAGCAACTCACACTAATGAGCCATTCCCTCAAAAGCAAAAATAGCAAATTTGGCAGGGACTAGAAAACAAAACTAGAGAGAGTTGGAAGAGTATGACAAGCCAAGTGGAGTAGGAAGTATATCTTTCTGAGAACAGAGGAACATCATGCCCAAGGTAAGCTAACTGGATCTACCCTCCAAAAGGATTTAGGGGCCTGGGCCAGGAGGAGAGGGGGTAGAGAGGATAGAAAGTTAAGCTCTTCACTACTGTATCCTGCCTTGAACGAAGTTCATTTAGAACAGGGTAGGGGGAGAACATGGCAACATAGGGCTTGATTGCGCTATGGGTACAACCAAGAGCTTTATTTGCTGAGGAATACAAAATTAAAAGCATGCCATTCAGCCCCCATACTGGTTTGCAGCACAGCTCCCTGTATACATTTTGTTGTCTGTTGTATTTTAGAAAACTCAATTGCCACCCACACTTCTCACCTGATAAACGTTTCAAAAATTGGTTTTGATCTCCGATGAGATGACAGTCCTTGCAGTGGTTCCGATACGGAAACGGCAAGGGAGGCGTCTTCATGAGACATCGAATCGACATGCTCTTAGTAAGCAGCAGGTGAACCATGGTAACGGAGAAAAACTGCAAGGGGAAGATCAAATTGAATCCCTAAGAAAAAAAAGAAAAAAATGTGCAAGAACTACTCTCAGAGGGACTGCCGTGACCCTTCCTGTGGTAGGGCTGGAATATATTGCACAGAAACCAGGCAGAGAGGCTGTAGCTCAGTGGTGCAGCACACGCTTTGAATGCCGAAAATCCCAGGTACAATTCTCAGCATCTGCAGGTAGGGCTGGGGAAAACCTCTCTCTGAAACCAAGAGCTGTCATCAGGCAATGTGTGCAATACTAGGATAGACGGAGCAATGGTCTGCTTCAGTTTCAGGTAGGTGGCTTCGTATGTTCTTAAGCTCCTCAGCTGTCACTGCCAATCAGGAGTGAAGACTGGCAGGATATACATTGTTTCTCAAAGTGTGCTCTTAGGAGCTCTAGGACTACCTGAAACCCCTTCAGGGGTTCCATAACCATACCACAGGTGGCTGCCACCTGTCCTCTGCCATGCTACTCTTCACAGGAACCAGCGCTCTGCATATGCCCTGGTGGAGCTCCCCCGGGCTTTTTTTAGGGCTCAGGAGATCAAAACATTTGGGCTAGACTGGACTAGAACAGCAGCCAAAACCTGCAAATGCCCCACCTCCAAAAGGGTGATTTTCATTTGCAGAAGTGAAATGGTGGAAATCTTCCACTCCTGACTCCGGCCACCGTTCACCAATCTTACAAGGGCATTTCAGAACACAATAGGGAAATTGCTGCCCATTTGGCATAACGTCGCATTGTCCCGGATCACCCTTGTAAAAAAGAATACAGGCAATGCCTTGGCACTTCTTTGGTTGTAGTCATGGGGAAATTGTTGTACAACACCTTTTTTGCAAAGAGGAACAGCCAAGTCCTTTTCTTTTATTCAGAAATTAGCACACTATGAAGACCTTAATTTAGGAATGGTTGCATGGGAGAGATAGAATCAATAGAGGGAGGTTCTTTTCCCTCTCTCACAATATCAGAACCAGGGGACAGCCACTAAAATTGAGTGTTTGGAGAGTTAGAACAGATACAAGGAAATACTTTTTTATCTAGCGGGTAATTAATCTGTGGAACTCCTTGCAACAGGAGGTGATGATGGCAGCTGGCCTGGGTGCCTTTAAAAGGGGATTGGACAGATTTCTGGAGGAAAAGTCCATTGTGGGCTACAGGCCATGATGGGTTGTGCAACCTCCTTACATTAGTAGTAGGCTACTTCAGAAAGACGGGAAGAATTTTTGAGTGAAAGATATCCAGAATATGGAGATTGAATTAGGGAATATATAGCCAATGAGAAAAGCCAATGTGTTATCTGTGTATTAACTTTATGCCAATAAAGGTCTATTCATTCATTCATTCATTCAATGAGAAAAAGATGATACTTATATAAGAGAAACTATGATGAAAGTATAAATTAGGATATTTTTACTGAATGTGATCTTCCCCTCAATTAGGTAAAAATAATTTTAAAAAAGTTACTTTTTCTTTTTATTATCCTTATGTATAATTAGAGAACCTGAAATGGATGGATAGCAGAATTGAAATAAATATTAGAAGTTAATGTATTATGATATAGGTGTTAGGCTAGAGTTAATTAGATAATGGAAAATAAGAGTTAGTAAGTTTTGTATACAGGACAATTAAGTAATGTTAAAGTCAGTGTATAGACTGTATGCAAACACCAATATAGGTAAGATAATTAAGCTGTAATCGGTGTGGACCTTTTGTGTGGACCTTTGTACCCCTTTCCTATGTATTATCCTTCCCATTGCCCATACATATATATATATATAAAATAAAAACTTTTCGCACCAGAGAAAGGCCAAGGCTGCAAAGTGGAAACGTCTGAACCAAAAGGGGAGAAATGTCCCCAAAACTGATGGCACAGTTTTGTTTGGAACTTCATTTTTGTTGACAGGGGTGGCGGCTTACCTTGTAGTGTGGTAATCCCCAATGGGCGTAGCAATCCTACTCTGTCCGTCGTGTCAACGCTACGTCATAGCGTGGATGCGACAGCATTAGCACCAATGCAGGGGTGCCAAGTGGCACCCTGCATCGGCGCTAAAGTTCTCAAGCTGACACTATGAGTAGTGTCGGCTTGAGAGCGCTGACGGGGAGCCTCCCTTGTGCTGACCGAAGCTGGTTGGCGCGAGGGAGCCTCCGTCCCGTTCCGGGACTGGGATTGGCGGAGGGGGGGGGAAGGGAGATGGTGGGCGGGGAGAGGGCAGGCTCCAGATTCGTCCATAAGGCCGAATCTGAAGCCCGTCTGGGAGGCCGTGCGGCCCCGATTCGATCTGCTATTTAGCAGGCACAGATCCGAGGAGCGCATTGGGGAGGCTGGAGCTTCCTCAATGGTAAGAGCGTGAATGTGCCCTTGCCGTTGGGAGACTCCAGCCTCCCCAAAGCAGTGTTGCATGTGGCGCTGGCCGGCTGGCTGGCCTTGCCAATCCAACGCTGCTTAGGATTGCGCCCTTAATCACACAAATGTACAACTATACCCTTTGCAGCCCAGCTTCCTGCAGCAAACCTGGCACTTAACTCAGTTCTCATTTGAAGGCCCACTTATACATTTGTAATTCAAATTGTGTGAGTCCTCCCTTCAGTCCGAGTTGCTCTTTTTCACTATTAAATATCCTAGCCAGGCTGCTATGTATTAATGAGGCAATAAGCCAGGATGCATAAGGCTGTCGTGCCTATTAGGGGAATGTGCAAAGCTGGGCAAGGGATGCCACCCCAAGACGTTAATCAGCAGCATTCTTGCACCTGTGAAGGCCGAATTCCCAGAAACATCCCACGTCATCTTTGAATCTCAGGCGGCTGCGTTGTTTGTCTGGGCCCCACATTGTTCTACAGCATTAGATGACACATGAAACCAACAGCTAATTATGAGCAGACCAAGCAGGCAAGTAGTCAGTTGCTTAAAAGATAATCCAAGGGTGGGGACCTTGTTACTCATTAGAATCCTGAGTATGTCAGGGAGCGTTCATGCATTCATGACAGGCTTCTCCAGATATTATCATCTTTGCATTCACAGGGTGCCTTCAGTTCTAAAACGTAGGAAGCCATCACAATGTTCAGCTTTTGCTTCTCCAAAGGCCAGGGGACACCCCAAAGGAGCAGATCAGCATGGGGGCATGACTAGCCCCAGTCCTTGCATCTCTCTCTCCCCACAACATGCTACTCTCTACAAACAGTGGTATCCAAATGTTTTAGGCCAGGACCCACCTTTTAGAATGGCATTCGTGTCGGGACCCACCGGAAGTTGTCATTAACCTGGAAGTGATGTTGTGGCAGGAAGTGACATCATCAAGTGGGAAGTGCTGTCATTGTAACATAATAAAATGACACTCCTGAAATGCACACTGGCATTCTTGGACTGCAGCTATTGTACAACCATGCAACATCCCTGACAGAAAGCAAGATTAGGGAAAAATATGATGGCAAAGCACTGAACTAAAAACAAACAAACAAACAAAAAACGTTCACCTGAAAATTCAAACTGTTAACACTCACAAAAGGAATTCAACGAGTAAGGTCTGCAGTTTTCAAAATGGCTGCGCTCAGCTTTCCACGACCCACCTGACATCAGGTTGCGACTCACCGTTTGAATAATACTGCTCTACAATAACACATGTGAATGTACTGATGGCACCGAAGACAGCTCTAGTACTGAAGCGATGCAGGTCTGGTCCTGCCATCTCTAGAGATCTCCTATAATGATCCACATTAGTTTAACTCATTTTTTCCCCACTCATCAAGAAGCCCACCCAAGAAAGCTCAGGGTTGGCCTTCCTGGTTGTGATCTGCCCACTTACCGTCCTAACGACCTAGTGAGGTAGGTTGTTCAGCTAAGAAATGGCAACTGGCCCAAGACCACCTAGTGATCTGTGTGGCTGAGCAAGGATCTGAACCTTGCTGGAGCCGATCAGACAATAACCACTAGACCACACTGGCTTACAGCTGCTTTGAAGACATATAAGGGAGATTGATGAGATGTTTCTTTTCTTCAATTGACATTTGTTGGCGAACTGGAATTGTGATGCTGTTTGTTTCCACCTTACAACTCTTCTAACAAGATATCATGAAGCCTAATATCCCAGAGGTGTGTACATGGATATTGAAAGACGTACATATTTTCCTTCATCACTTATTGCAGAAAACAGCAAATATACCGCTGGCATTATCTGCATAATCTTATGGTATGGTGTTGCCCTTATAAAAGTATTGCATTTGTTCATCAAGTAGAGAGTTGTCTCTTGAAAACTGGCCTGCCTTAATCACCAGTTTGTAAACCGGAAAAAGATATTTTGTATTCCATGGAACCGGAATGCATTTATTTCATACCAATAAGCAAGAAGCTAGAAATAGAGACAGAGGGACTATTCTAAAGTGTGGGAGGAAATATATTCAGTAACATTGATTTAAAATGTTACTGAGACCCACATAACAAGAACCCACTGATGAATAATGCAAAGCAACCATCTGACTCTGTGAATTCATTTTCACCTTTTATGTTAGTAATGAAATCCTGTTATTTTTAAATGATAGACAAAGAAAATATGAAACATGGGATTGTGATGCATCTTTCAGAATGCAGCCACTTTGTCTGCAAGTGACCAGCAGGGGGCATACGATGTGCAACAGCACATACTCAGCAAACCTGCTTCTTCCAGTTCCAGCCTATCCTACAGGCAGGGAAGTATTTAGACAGCAGAAAAGGCTAGAAGGAAGTATTTGGAACTGCCAGAATAGGAGATTGATCCACAGATAATTCCCCTGTGAATCCCAGGGTGTTAACATTGACTTGTTCCTTTGGAAAGTTGCTGCAAGGGTTAGGAGTGGACTAACAGGAGCAAGGCAAAGCAGCCCATCAAAACAATAACTATTTAGGAGGCAGCAAGGGGAAAGATTTAGGAGTTATTTCAAGCAGCCGCTCATGAACCTACTAAAGATCCCAGAGACTGATCAGTTTCAGAAGATTAATCAGTAGGGTTGTTACCCGGTTATGAAATCTTATCCAATACGTAATCATATGACACTTACATTTTTATAAATTTGCATGGAAAATTTGAAGAAAAATACTTTCATTTTTTTAGACGGGGCATGTATCTATTGCAGTAGGTGCTGTCTTAAAAGAGGCATTCCCTTTTCACAACCACATAGGAGGGAATGCTTCTTCTACGAGTCTGCATGAATTTTAATAAATATTGTAGTTGTGTTACCCAAGTCATTGGATTTGATTTTTTAGTTTTAAAAAAGGTTGTAATTATTAATCCAACAGATTTGACAGCCAAAAATTCAACATCTTCTGTTACAACATGGATCTGACAAACTAGATCCATTTCACTCCCACACCTGGGTGATTGCAAAAATTTTCATTCATAATCTACCTAGTCCTAGAGCGTCTCACAGTTAGAATTCAGGAAGTGGAGACTGGGAAAGAATGCTTACACCACCACTAAATTGGCTGGAGCCTCTTTGGCCCCTCTTACCAGAGAGTCTTTAAGCCCCCAAGATTGACCCTGCAGAAAACTATCGTTTGTGTGTTCCAGACTGTGACAGGCAGCGCAATCCTAAAGACCGTGCAGCAACAGGGTTGCGCTGACGCTGCACGCTTAGTGCTGACGTGGGGGCACCAATCTCCACCCCCGCATCAGCCCTCGAGCAACAGGACCAGTGCTGCGCCCTCGCTGAGCCTCTCTCACACCAACCAAAGCTGGTCGGTGCGAGGGAGTCTCTGTGCCGATTGGAGGGAGGGAGGGAGGCGGGATTTGAGTGAAATGTGGGCAGGCTTGGGAGGTGGCTTTTTAGTGGGCGCAGATCCGAGGAACACATGGGGAGGCTGGAGCCTCCCCTACGGTAAGGGAGCACACACTCCCTTGCCGTGGGGAGACTCCAGCCTCACCTATACTGTGCTAGGATATGGCGTTGGCCGCCGGCCTCACGATTCCAGCGCAGTATAGGATTGCCCCCTGAGAAGGAGTACGAAACATGTATGAAAAAGTGAGAGTCCAACCTTCAATGACTGCAAGAAAAGGCTCAGTGTGTAAGGGCACAATCCTAACCTGGAGTTAGGCCGGCACAGCTAGGCCAGCAAAATTTGGCTGGCACAAGGGTCACTTCGGCTGGCATTTGGACCACTCTCAGAGTCAGGGAGAGCAGCACACAGATGTGCATCATCCTCCCTGACTCTGAGAGTAGTCCAAACGTGCTTTATGGTGTCCCTCGTGCCAGCCAAGCTTTGATGGCCTAACTCCAGGTTAGGATTGCGCCCTTAGTGGCAGAGTAAGGAATGGATGGAAGAGATTTGCAAAGATGAAGAGTCAAGACCACAAATGTTGCATCAGGATCCGAAGAACTATTCAGGCTCGAGTTTGTGCCAGTCTAGTCAATAAATTTGACATTTTTAACTTTGAAGAATTAAAAATGCCATCTCATGAGCCCATGCCATCTCATGAACTGTTCTGGAAATTTCTTTCTGTTCAAAAGTGGTTTACTGTGCATCACAGAGGGCTGCTGGAGAATAAAAGCAAACCTAAAGCCCCCTTGGGTTTGGGGCCTTAGTTTCATGGTTCCTCGCATCCTGGTTGAAGTCAGTTGGCTTTACTGCATCTTAATGGAATGATTTGAGGAAACAGACAAGTGCAACAGAGCAAAAGATGGTGTCCTTTTCCCCTCCCACCATGCCTTACTAAAAGCTTTTAAAATCTTGCTTTGAAACACTCGATGTGCTTTTGGCTGCAAGTCAACATAGCTGCCTGCCATCACCCTCTACAGGCTGAGTCAAAGGGCACATTAGCTTGTCAACGCAATTGCACAGCAGGCAAACTTGTGCCATTGAATGGAGTGTTTCCCAAGGCACAGCAAAAGTGACAAGCCAGCTGAAGAGCTGGGAAGAGGGAAAGAAAGAGGGCGAGACAATGCACAAGCCATTAGCAACATCCTTTGCCATATTGAGCTTGGGATTTTCTTGGTCTCACTTTCAGGGAAGACCATGAGATTTAACAGGCAGGGAAATGTACAAAAAATGTCCTTCCTGCAGTTGAATTTTCTGAATGTTTGTTCATTCATTCTACAGGTTTTATAGTCATCAGCTCTATTAGTTGGGCAATGTATCCTTTCACTAGAACGCAAGAGCAGACTTGCTGGATTAGAGCAGAGCAACATCTAGTCCAGTGTCCAGCTTCCTAGAGAGGTCAACCAGATGACTCCATGAAGTCCGCAAGTCAGGCAGGACTTTAATAGTCATCCCAATTCTTGCCCTCCCCCAGCAACTGGTACTCAGAGTTATACGGCCTCCAAGCTTAGAGGTTCTTTAGCAGCACCACAACTTGAATTCCATGCGTTCATTCATATGCTTCACACAGCATATGAATTTAATGTCTATTTTTATTAAACGATCCCAAGTTCTCATTTGTGGGGGGGGGGGGATATAAATTTTCCATATGCTAAAAAGACCTGCATGTATGTCCAGGTCCAATAAGTGATATTTGCACACACATCCAAGGTACAGATTTTTCAGGGCAGGCAGAAGATCATGCATTTTCATCCTAGATTAATCTAGATCAGTGGATCTCAAACATTTTAACATCGGGACCCACTTTTTAGAATGACAATCTGTCCGGGACCCACCGGAAGTGGTATCATGGCCAGAAGTGCTGTCACTGTGACACCAGAGCCTGCTGCTTTCCTGAGACTGCAGCAATAAGTTGGGTTGTTTCTCAGCCCTTTTCCAATAGCAAAATGAATTAGAAAGATAAAAGCCTATTTACAACCTTGACACAAGTAAAACAACCACACGGCCCTCCCCACTTCCAGCATCCCATCTTCCCATATTTTCAATATGGCTGCTCTAGGTGCTTCACGATACACCTGAAATTGGCTCATGACCCACAGGTGGGTCTCAACCTACAGTTTGGGAATCTCTGAGCTGAACAATATCCTCCAGCTGTAGCAAGGTCAGAGGTGTAAGCAGGCCGAGGAAAACAAAAAGTTGAGCTGCATAACTGCTAATTTAACCAGACAGACCAGAAAACTTTTCATTACTTGCATGCCAGAATCAGTTCATAATTACAAGTCAGGGATTTTCTGGTTCATGCTTCAGTCATCAGAGCAATGATGCTGATAGATTCAGAGCCCTTACAGCAGGCAAGCGAAGGAAAAACACATTACAATTAAAAAAAAAATTCCACAGAAAAAGCATATGTGAGAATACTAGAGTTATAAATGGAAGTTGAGCTGTCTTCAAGAGTCTAAGTTCCTTTCAAAGAGCCATTCTAGAGGTTAAAAGGAACAAATCTGCAAAAGTTGCTTCACTATTCAAGACTGGAAGCAAGATTAGTCTGTAGAACGTCTGGCCACAGGATGTGGTGATGGCCTACATGCCTTTAATAGGGACCTAGACAGATTTCTAGGTCCATGACAGGTTACAGGCCGTGATGGGTGTGTGCAACCTCTTGATTTTCAGCTACCTTAGAAATCCAGGTGCAAAGGAGTGGCAACAGGAAGCAGATGTCTTGTTGTCCTATGTACTCCCTAAGGAATCGGGTGGGCCACTGTGAGATACAGAAAGCTGGGTCACTACGAGTGGCAAGGAAGTTGTTTGAAGGAACAGGAGATCTTTGAATAGGATGACACAGGGTGCAATCCTAATCTGGAGTTTTGCTGGCACAGTTAGGCCAGCAAAGCTTGGCCAGCACAAGGGACACCAGAAAGTATGTTTGGACCACTCTCGGAGCCAGAGAGGCCAGCACACAGATGTGCGCCATCCTCCCCGACTCAAAGAGTGGTCCAAGTGCGCTTGACCCTTTTGCCAGCCAAACTTTGCCGACCAACTGTGCCGGCCTAACTCCAGGTTAGGATTGTGCTCACAGTGAAGGCCACAGCCAGGGATGTATCAGGATATGACGGGAGACAGGAGGAGGGCAGGTCACGAAAGGCACTGAAGGTACTACAGGGGCAACATTTGTACTAAAATCTGAAGTGGATGTGATACAATACTTGTTTCAGGAACGGACAACATCTAATATCTCCAATTAAACTCTACATATTGAAATGAATTTGGGAAAGTTGGCACTGATAAAAACAAAAGTCTTTATGTAGCTAGTTCACCATGACCCAAACTCAGAAGTTTCAAGAGAACCTGAATGTACTTAAGTCCCATGATAAGATACCTGATCTATCATGCGCTATATAATAGGCCGTTTCCATTCTGAATTAGTATCAGAAATAACAGGTTTTTTATCCTCACTTGTAGCAGGCAGCTTGCACTAACAAAGTCACCGTCAGTTTATCATGAAGTTGGTCTGTTTACATCAAGCACATTGAGACATGCAGCCAGTTTTGTGTGTGTGTGTGTGTGTGTGTAAAGTAATGTAACTAATTAAACTTTTACTCCCCCATTACAATTATTGCTGCTTCCCCCCCCCCCCCCACCTATCACTAATTTCTAGCACCCCCTTTCATTCTTGGTTTCTGCC